>WTXV02045170.1:9962-23191 GCA_009823435.2 Nymphicus hollandicus | reverse complement strand
GAAAGCCAGGTACATAGAATAAAAACCAGCTACAAAATCATAGAACACAACTGACCTTATGGACCATTTGGTTATTTTTTCGTGGTATTTTCCTATGTTTTCATGCCTCATTAGTGCACATAACCATGGCATTATATCTGTACTCAAGGCCATAAGAGTGACAGTGAAGTAATGAATCTAGATGTCTGCCAATGGACAAGGATCAGGCAAGAAATCTGTGTGAAATGCACCCAATTTAGTATAGTTTTCAACACTTTCTATTACTGAAAGTTATGAAGAAAGCAATCAGTTACGATTTAAGTTGTGCTCTGGTAGATTAGATATGCTAACTGGACACTCAGTTCTCGTATTCTTAGCAGATGGCTGTAACCTTGACATTGCCAGACAAGCTAGAATTTTTTGCATAATATTCTTTTTTTACTAGGCATTTCCAGCTAGACTGAAAAGGCTGTCTTTGCTATTTAGTATAAATCTGCCCTGTGGATGATTTTCCTGCTAGAGAAGAAGATGGAAAGTGTGATCTTGCAATTGTGCACTATACATAGTCCTACTAGTGAGGACCTTACATGTAGATATTTGTTCTGGTATAGTAAATTGGTAAGAAAGCCAAAGAAGCAATGTGAGGGATGAGAAAACCAGGGAATATTAATTAAAAATTAATATTAATTAAAAAGAAAACAACTATGAATAAAATATATAGTAGAGCTACTCAGTTAAAACAGTTCTTTTCTGGCCCTTTACCCATAGGATTTTTCCAGTGATAACATGCCATAAGCAGTAATAAGACCTTGCTGAATGATGTTGCAGACAAATTATGGAAAAGAGATCAGATCATCTGAATTTGGGGGGATATTTCATGACTTGGTGCATATGTACTGAATGCTTGTCATCCTATTCATGTCACTATGACTTTCATAATGCTCATGAAACCTTATAATTCTATATAACCAAAATGAGCACTAATTTACTTTCTGTACATCTTACTCATTACAGATAATCATACCATGTATTTAAATGTTACATTTAAACTTAATGAACTGAAAACCTATCAATGTTGAACCAATGAAAGAAGCGTAATCAAAAATAGCATCAATTATTTGCATAACTTCTAGAGAAACCTAGGCTGATATGGTCATAATGTTTAAAAAAGAAAACTACCTATCTCCTCTAAAAACCCAAACTGTTGCTAGAGGTACTAAGCAAATTGTCCTCCAGTTACCTGAATGTAATCCAGGAACCAGTACAGAACTTTGGAATTGACTGCAACAGACTTCAGATAGCAGATCTGGTGCACAATTTGCTTGATTTATTCACTTATTTCAAAGCATAGGTTCTTCAGAGTAGAAAATATTGTGTCCTATTTTATTACAAATATTGCTATAAATCACAAGTGATTACTTCAGAGTAAAAAAGTCACAAATATAAACCTGGCATAAGGACTAAGCATTATTTTGCTATATATTCTACATTTAGATAGTAGCTGTTCTATAAACACACTGTATCCTCAACAGAAAAGGCAAGTGATATGGTTTTAATTTCAGGGTTTCTACATTTATTTCTGGGAACTGTATATTTTCAGGAATTATGGGTTAAGCGGGAGGAGAAACAGGAGCAACTTGCTTTGGCAGTTTAAAACAGAGCTCTCTGACTGCAGGAACAGTTTCTTTTCCACATGCTGAGGTTTCTCCAGTGGGAATAGCTCACTGATACAGTGGACAAATGGAGCAACAAGTCTTCCTACAGTGTAAAGTCAGAACAGTAACGACTAGGTATAAAATCTTGTAATTTAATGCTTTGAAAGGACAAACATTTTGAACGCATGTTTCCAAAATACATCTGCAAAATAGCTTGCCATTTTCTTTTATTCACTGCTTCCACGAGACTCAGGGCATTACGCTTTATTCTATGCAGAAACATCTTCCTGCTGAAAGAATGGGAATAATTTTTTTGCGAAAGCATAAGCCATAGCCAGTGTGGCAGCACACCGCCAGTATGGGTCCATTAAAACAGTGTACTGCATCTTTGCAGATGACAGCAGTACTAAAGCATGATGCAGATCTTTCCTCCTGATCCCGTGGTGCTCTAAATTAATCAGTACTGTACATTAAGTGTATGATATTCATGACCAAAGATCGGTGTCGTTACTATATATTTTCCAAAACCAATTATTAAGTTATCAGCTACTCATGTCATGGCTTTTGAGTCTGAATTACATACTGTACTACAGGAAGACCTACGTATAAGAGCCTACCCCTGAGTTCTTAGTTATGTAGGTTGCTACTTTAAATGGGAATGACAGACAAAAGTCTGGTCATAAACACACAAGTAGACTTCTATACACACACAAAAGAAGTATTTTCTGCCTTTCTTTTTCTTTTCCCCAGAAAGTTTGGAGTTTTGGGCTATGCAAGATGGATGAATGAGGATGTAGTTTTGTCTTTGGAGTTTACAGTGTCCAGATTAAACTGTAGATATTTTCCGAAAGCATGTGTTACGTATTTAAGAAAAGAAGTTCACTGTGGGGTGGTAGAGATCAACATTTTCTTTCCTGGAAGAGGCTTTGTTTAGTTTTTATTAAGTAATGAGCTGCTACAGGATTTGCTGCTACAAGAATCCGAAAAAAGACACCTTAAACACACTAAAGCAAAGCATTGTCCTGTGGGACCATTTCATAGAACAAATTGGTGCCAGTAGGCATTCCATCCCTAAAATATCAACTAGAAATAGCTAAACATTGAAGATATGTTCCAGAAACATTCTTGAGAAAATTGTTTTCCTGAAATACATAATCATGCTTATTTTTTTTGCATTCCAGTGTTTTTACTGGTTTGGTAGCTTTGACAGGAGGCATGAATCACAAACTTACAAGCAGACTGCACTCTGCATTCCTTTTCGTGGAGAAGTCAGGCCCTAGTGATTTTTGCAAGACAGACCAAGGGAATATGCAACAAGAGCATTGCTTATGTGAGTTTCATTTACATAAGAATGGGAAAACAGGATACTTCTACAGTTAGAGTTAGACACAGACAATGAAGAAAGAAGGCAGTGTCAAAATCATGTTCTTTATTCTTTACTTAGCTAGGTATAATTTGTTTAATAAAACTAATTAGTTATAATGGAATACTCTACGAAGTATTAACACTAGTAAACATGAGTGAGAAGAACAAAACAGAGAGGAAGCAGAGGCAGCTGAATTTCAGATTGAGGAGATGTCAGTCAATGTGCCACCCAGCCTTTTTAATTCAAAAAGTTACTCACTACTCATTTCAACAAGATAACCAATGTCAACCCCAATGAAATTTTCCTGAGTGCTCAATATTTACAATTAAAGTATCCGAGCTGTTTGCCCATCTCAATTCCTTGATGCTGTTTCCTTATCCTGACTGGACAGACTTCCAGACTAAATTTATTTGAACCAAACTCTATCTCATCATTAAATTAATCTCAGTTTAAGGTCCAACAATCACTTTCTGCAAACATGTTGTCACGGCAAGCAAATAAAAATGAGTGCAAGCGTTTGCCAGGAAAAGAATGAATATTTTCCTGTAATGTTTTTGTTGCTCTGCTCTTATCATATAGTCTTCTGCAAGATATACTAGCAGTAAAATGTAATAAACAATTGACCAACACATACCCATTTAATTAGAAACATTTTCTTGGTGAAGATTTGAGACTAAGACATTGCATATACCCTCAGCTGTATGAGAGGATACAGTTTTTATCTAGCCACACAAGAAGATCTCATCTTTAGTTTTTAATTGTGAAAGTAAATTTGGTATGGTATCAAGCCATAGCTCCTTCCACATCCACCTTTCTCTGAAACCAAATCTATGAGGACATCACCTCAAAGCAGTGTTTTTAGGCTTACAGTTATGTTGTAAGGCTCTTGGGCTGTAACAGCAATCACTAAAACCAACCTCAAATACCAAAATAATATTCCCTGATATTTTCATTCTGTAAGTAGAACAAAAAGCAAAGCAATCTAAAATGTTTTGTGTTTTCAAAGGTTACTCAGTTAAATGCATGTCAAGCCAAATCTTTCAGAATTGCTTTCTTAAGTAATGCAGCTCTTGAAGATATATTGCCTGTAATGATTAACAGGAGAACTTAGGTATTTTTCAGCTTGTACAAGTGCAAGCACCACACTCAGGAATAATAACTTGCACAGAGACAAAACAGGGAAGAGCTAAGGAGGAAGAAATTCATATAGAAAAGGGTATAGAAATTATAGTTGACCGCAGACCGGATGTGAATTAACAATGACATGCTGCTGCTGACACAGGAATGTCACTCTGGAATGCAGACAGCGTGCAAGTTAGTGGAATAACCCTTTCACTCTACTCAGATTGATAAAACTAACTGGATTATTGAGCCTAGGTCAGGGACCACACTTCAAGAAGTTTATTAACTGGTCAGAGACAGCCCCAAAGATAGAAATAAAAATGATAAACGGTCTATAAAATATGAATTATGATAAAATATTGGAAAAGTGAGATTTTTAGGCTGAAAAAGCAAGGAAAGGCTTGATATCAGTCATTCAGAAGGCTACTTCTTTGTCTACAGAAGTAACAGGCTAAAATTCAAGCAGGCAGATTCAGATTACATCTTCAGAAACGTTTTATAATGAAAAGGCCATGAACAGCAGAAGAGTTTGTATGAGGTTTTGTGTCTGAAGATTTCAAGGCCAGCTGATAAGTGCCTCTCATGAAGGACCCACAGGTTGTTGCTTTGCCTCGGATTAGGTGTCTTGAATGTTTCATCTAGCCCTATGATCTATAGTTGCTGTTTGCTCTTTATACTGCTTAATTCAAAGCACTAAAGGTCATAACGTACACCACACTGTGAAATACATTTTACTTCTTCTTCTTTAGCTTCTACTTTCACTTTCTACTGAAGGCAAAAGACAAATTAGTATTGTTCTCATTTTAACCAATTGCTTTACTGAAACACCAGCTTCTTACTGGCGATCTAGAAACCTGAAGGCTCAAGCCTGAGACGTGAACATTGTAGTCCTTACTCAGGCAAACAATGAAAGGCAAGAAAAGCTTTTCAACCTAGGCTTGCTGCTGAAGCCTATGTGAAGTAGTGTGTGAACAAAAAGTATGTGAACAACACATAATTGCTCTTTAAGGAAGTATGCCAATATCTGGTGGCTTGTTCAGAAACCTCACTCTTTTGTAGGAGTGAGCTGTCAGTGTTGTTCAGGAGAATGAGCTGTATGTATTTCATTCAGGCAGATAGAAAACAGAAAAATACATCTTGAACACTGTCCTAAATATCTTAATTTACAGCTTCAAGCAATTGATACAGCTCCAACTGAAAGGACAGAAAAGATGTAAGTGACCACAGGAACTAAGAAAGACATTTTCTTGCATTACCAACAGTGGCATTAATCCTTCTACGGAGATGACTAGAAAAGTTGAAGGGTAAGGAAAAAGTCTTCATTCTTCCAAAACAGTCCAAGTGTTATATCAAATTTCCACCCACAGCTCATTTGGAGGTATTGTAGGGAGTAGCTGAAAGGCATAAACTGTAATTACAAGTCACACCATGCCAAGCCAACATGGGCATTGTTCAAGAAGTCATGCCAAATGACATCCCAAGCACACAATGTGTAACAAGGGTTTGCCAACAATTTGAATTTATGATAAACTATTTCAGTATTTTCTTTCACTTCAATATTAACATTGAAAAAAATGCCAGCCACTTCAATAGGGTCTGGCTGCAGTGCAGGTGTGAAACAGTGATGAAGTGGGCTATTAATGAAAAATGAGAAGTCCTGAGTTTGGTGTCATTAGTATTTATGACATAGTATGAAGAGTCTTATTTAAATGCCACTTTGTGTGTGGGTTGGAGTGGAGGAAGAGAGGGATTGGTCAAGGAGAGGAATTGCAGTATTTATGATAAAGTGTCAAGGCATCTTGACAGGAAACAAAGCCCTTTACAGGCACTGGGTAGTAATAATTAGTTTAAGGTTTGGATAGTTACACTTCATGCAACCTCTGATTTAATGGCATAAAACTGTGAAAACTGACTATGCTGTCAAGCTGCCAAGTGGAATGCATTGGGATGAATATTGGGAAACCAAATATCATTTTTAACCATCATCTATTATTTTGGGCAAATTGCCTGAAGTGGACTGAGCCTCAAATATTTATTTCATGCTGGCCTGCTCCTCCTGAAATGATGTTGTACGTTCAGGCAGACAATATGTTTTGTTTAATGTGATGCTGTAACTCCTACCAGTGTCAAAGTTCTGGAGTAACTGATCTCCCCGCTTTGCAGACAAGGAACTGTGTGCTCCAGTGAGCTCTGCCCCAGATCCCTTGCAGGTCACAGGAGGTGATCGAGCGTTTGGACATCCAGGACTTCCATAAGCAATGGGTTTTGTCTGCTTACTAGATTTAGTATTTAGGTTCCTCCATACAAAACAGTACTCCATACTGTTAGCGCGATCTGTCCTGGAGTGACAACGCTCTGCACTTTGTCACACGGACGCAGCGAGTCACTTTCATACTTTCATACAATTCACGTAAGATTTGCATGAACTGTGTAGCCAGTCCTCGTCTCTGTTTTTAATTGCAAATTGTCTCCTTCTCTTGACACAAATAGTCTGGTTTATGTCATAATTTAATTCCTACAAACTACTGTGTTTTTTCAACTTACACTGTTATTTATGTCAAGAAATAAATGAAGTGCAGTATACACATCATATTTTTAATGCAAGTGTCTGGCATGCATACTGCTTACACAAAAATACAGCATTGTTTAAAAAAGAGAAAAATTTAGAGAGAGCTGGTATAAGATAGCCACTTTTTTAAAAGCAGCAATTACTTGGAGATTTATTTTTTTCCAGATGACAGTATTTCATAGGCTGCAAAGGAAAATCTGGTTTTCAAAATGCAGAGAATCATTAAGTGAAATCAAATGTACAATTTTATACAAAGGAATCATCACATTTGTAACACTAATATATAAACCAAAATAATATTGGAGTTAACTGTGGAAAAAATGTTATATTATGTGCTAATACAAACTTGGCCATGTACTCTGTTACCCAGCAAATGTATTAACTCTGAAGTCACTATCTCCTGTTTCTATTCTGAGAAGGTCAAAGCTGAGGTTCAGCACAAATCTAGAAACTTTTAAGGCAAGGATGAATGAACCCTCGAGCATGTTTTCTTAAAGTATGTTAAGAGTTGCTCTGTAATTGGATGCATCAAGAGTATGCAGTAGCATCCAGAAGTTAAGAATGGGTGATTGTGCTACACAACCAGCCCTAAACTAATGAAGAGCTAGTTTCTCACTGATTTTAAATTGGTAAGTGGTAACCACGGAGAAACTCCTCCTAATGAATGCTAATGAAATTATCACTAGTAAAGAATTTCTTACATGGAGCTTAGTGTACAGTGCTTGGATGCTGCGGCAGTGGGGATGAGGAGTACTCAGTGCTAGCTGGGGGGATTGCAAGGGTGTTAGCAGATGGAGAAGTCACGTCAAGCTGAGATCACAAAATCTAGGAAAGATAACTTCAACAAATGCTTCTCACAATGTGATCCCAATTTTTAGTGCCTCTTCAATAAACACAGATTTCCAGAGGCATGCTTTGCAAGGTGCATTTATTTGTGCGTTATGTATAAAAAGTATATTTCTATGCATACTCAGTATTTGTATTTCCCTTTTATAAACTTGTACAGTGGCTCTTTAAATCTGACTTTGACTTCTATGCATTTTCCAGCCTCATCTCAAGGTCTATATTAATAAATGCAAAAATGCTGGTTGCCATTTTAAAGGAAACCTCCCCTGAATGAGGAAAAAATATCTCGATAATTCCAAGATGGCCATGCTCAAGGCACTTCAGATCCAGGCTGGTTAGAGGGCTCGCCCAATGCTTCGATACTGCAGAAGTGTTAAGTTCAAGGGGAGGTTGTCCAGCATCTGGAACTGTTTAATTTTTACTGAGCATTTTCTACTGAGTGCTAAAATTGTCTTATCTCTATTACCTCCGTGTAATGTGTATAGGTGTGGTTAGACAAGGTCACCATTTACTGGGATTTCGACATTCACATAATGGCATTGAGTGACCATTTTAGACACAGTTCCTTAGCATTTGATCAATTTGCTGAAAAGAGGGGAAGGTCTTTTTTTTTCAGGCCTAACTAAGGTCACTGGAGAGTGATCCCAAAGATGCTGAAAAGTGATTTCAATGGAACCGAGGATCAGGACATCTCAAAAGCAAGTGCATAGGTGAAGAGTTCAGCTAATAAGGCCCTTGACTCTTAGGTGCTGTGCACCTCCTGGGGGCTACTGAGATCCTCCAGCTGCCCTGCCAGTTAATGGGAGCTGAGGAAGCTCAGCATTTTGCACACCCTGGCTATAAATGCATTGCACTTAACTGCATAATCTCAGGGATAAGAGAACATCTGTTATCTAATAACAGCAACCACCAGCTATGTTTGTATCACTATATTCCTACTTACTTGAACAAATGAAGCTCAAGTAACACTGGGCATTGCTTCATAGAAAAAACCAAAACGTATTTACACTTGTCACTTAGTCCTTTTGCACATTTTGAACAGCTATAACTAAAGGCTTTGCCTACAAAAGCTTTCATTATAATAATCTGCTATTTGTGCTTTCTCTGCTATTGCTTCAGAATGATATAATTTGTCTCTAACCAACTTGTGGAAGGTATCCAAACTAGTTATGAAATAATTCACCTCCCATTACTCCTGAACTCAGCCAGTAGCCTATTTATTTTCTAAAGATAGCATTGAGAGTCCTTCTTCATCTTTTCAGCTTCTGCTGCAAAGAATAATGGCTGCCCAGCCTCCTACTTCTCTTTGCAGGTATTAAACCAAAGGAATTGCAAAAGCAGCACAGTATCAGGACAAAAATCTTTTATGTAGGACTAAACTAGACCTTCGGAATTTCACCCAAAGAGATTTACAGTTGGGCTGGTTTGAACGTGTGGTACTGTTTATAATTTATAGTGACTTCTCATTAATATTTTTAATGTCTGGAAGAAAATGTAATTATACTTTATTGTGCTGTGGAGTCAACTTTTTAAGATGTTCAAACTGTCTGACTAGATAATCGTTCCTCTTCTGCTTTTTGACTATGGCTGTCCCTTCTGTCACTTGATTAAACAGATAGCAGAGCATGTGCCCTGGCCCCAAGTAGGAAATGGCTCTTTAGGAAGCTTTAGGAAATCCATCATTTAACTCATACTACAACATACTCTAAAGGCAGTTAATCATAACAATTGATCCCATGCTTTCCAAATTTAGCCCTCAAGGGACTGATGTGCTGAGCACCCCTAAAAGAGGACTCAACTTGAAAATCAAACTTAGGCACTAGCAGTAGAAAAGGATGCTTGAGTAGGCCAAATGAACCAAATATAAATACAGCTCTGAGAACTCAAGAGGAAATTAGTGGAGATCTAGAGCAGTTTATATAAATCAAGAGAGGCAAAAATACATTTATGTGGAATCTTGGAATTCCAAGTCAATTTGTATCTAGTGATGGGTTGAAATTTTCAGTCTACATTTCACAATGTTTGTTGTTTTCTACACTATTTGTACATTTTATTATTATTTATAGAAACAACCTCTCTGTTTCCCTAAATGTGCACAGAGGCAAGTTCTGTAGGTAGGCTTTTGTACATGCTTGACCAGTTACTTCCATGCATACACACCTTCAAAGAATAAAGCATTTTATTTTAAATGCCTGCAAGTTCACAGTGAAGTAACAGCTTTAAAACAATAAGCATTTCTAAAACCTCCAGAGCCTTCATCTACACACCTGAGTTCCCCACTTGTGGAACTAATGTTCCCATCAGAAAACTGAAAAGTGCCCTCTCAAGGCATTGTTTAATATATTATTTATGTCTTACAATAGCTCTTGAGAGCCTGAATGATGTGTTCCCACTGTATTTAGAACTGTGCAATATCTGTAATACAAGGCTTTCTTGTAGATTAAGATTGTTAGTTCCTATCAGACTAGTGGTAGGAGAAGAAAAAAGCTCCAAGAGATGAAATGTTAGAAAGCAGCTCTGTTGACTTCCAATCCAGTGCACTACACAACAGAATATGCTGACTCTTACATTATCATGAAAACTGCAGCCAGCTTTTGAAGTGAGACTCACAATCATTGTGTGTCATTCTTTAAAACCCTCTTCCAAGTAACTAAAAGGAAGATATGTATTTCCTTGCAAGTCAAAAAGAATTCCTGAAAATTCCCCATGAGCATATCCGGAATAATTTCAAATATTGTGCTGCCATGAGAGCTAGCCTTCAGACACAACAATGTTGTTTTAGTTTATCTTCACTGCATGCCATAGTACAGCACAGACATAATTGAGCTAGTTCTAACCACACTACTTCAGCTGCTGAGAACAGGATCCTTATTAGTGCTGACATTAGTGCAAGCTTATTTATCTCACCCTCCCTCAGCTATATTACTATCCTTCTTCTCAGAATTCCATCTCAGCATTAAATTAAATTCTAAATTATATTTTGAATTAAATTGTTCTTTTTTTTCCTGGCTATCTTTGGTTCCAGAGAAGCCTCACTTCTCAAACAGACAGTACCATAAGGCCTTGGAAATGAAGCCCCTTGTCTTCTTTCGGCTGCACATCAACTGGATGAAAAGTTTTCTGTCATCATCTGACTTCTAGATTACCATCTCCTTACATTTGTTGATATTATTCACAGGTTCTTAAGACAGATATTTCAAAATCTAGGTTAGTTTAAGTACTGCTAAGAATAGTTTGAGTTGCCTTTTTTCCCTCTAATTGAATGGTGTTTAGCACAGATTTCATGAATAGTTATGGCAACCAAATTTTAGGGATCAATAACATCTGCTGGAAGAAGGGCAAGTCTTGATGAGAAACTTTAAACTGCACTGGGGGGCATTAACCTTATCGGTCCGGTCAGCTGGAGCTTGAACAGGACCCAGCTCAGCAGCCTCACTAAACAACCATCTGGCAGGAACAAATCCTGCATCTAGGATGTGAAACAAGTCAGGAAAGAGACCTTCTCTACAACACTACATGTAATCAGGCCTATTCCCCTGAACAGTTTCAGATCTTTAACCATTTCATTAAGATTGAACACTTTGGTTCAATCCACCACTTTCTGCTTTGAATGATCTACCTGGTTTTAGGGGAAAACATTTTAATGTAAAATCACTGCTGAGGACAATAAAAGCATTGTGACAAGCAGAGGAATAACAAGTCTTCTTTTCCAGTAGAAATATGACCTGCCATATTACAGAAAACTCTTAGAACACTGAGGGAAGGAGCGCTAAGGTACTCTGATCCATTTTGTTCCCTGACAAGGTATTAGTGGAGTTTACCATCTCCCCTTTTACAAGGCAGAAACCTAGCTGACATACAAGGTGGCCACACTTTTGTGCCAAGACTCTATCATTTGGCAAGATGCCTGACCACCGTACCTATAGAGATATAGAAATACAAGAGTTTTCACTGTCTGTTTGGATAAAAGACTTAAGGAGTCTTTCAGGTGTCACATACAACAGTATCTGCTCCAGTGATGAAGTAACAGCCTCTCTTCTCCTGCTATTTAGAACCGATACTGACCAAACCCCTTTCTCCCGTTCTCTGATCTCCCTTATACTCTTTTACACTGGTGTAAATATTGCCTGGCGTCACCTACAGTACAGGAAATTTCAAAAGGAAACAAAATTCTTTCCTGATTGGAAATGTTGAAACATGCAATCCTTGCTTCAGCAACTGGAATAAACCCTTTTTCGACAATTTGCTGATTCCTGGTCATGAAGGAAAGCTTGTAATGCCTTTTCAAATTAAAATAAATGTTTTGTACCTGGTTTGCAGCTGAATTCATCTGAGACAAAGATTAATAAATAATGTAAATTATTGCTTATGTTAAATTAAGGACTATTTTGGTCAGGGACTGTGTTTTATTTATGCCCATAAATAAATAAATAAATAATTATAAAAAATACTCACAAGAAAAATAATCCTAGATGATGACAGTGGTAGAAATCGAGATGAGGAATTCTGACTCTTTGCTATATTGAGCCACTAAAAATCAGCCAATTAGACAAAAATGACAGAAAATCAGAAGAAGGGATAACTAAACCCCTGTTTGCATATGGGAAGTAATGGCACTGCTGGAAACCTTGCTTGTAAAACTGAGATCATGAGCCGCTAAGGTACTCAGCATCTTTCTCTGGTTCACAGCTCCAGCTTTCCACCCCATGTTTCCACAGGTAACCCTCATGCTATCCCAGCAGCCCGCCTATGTGGACAGAGGTGATGGCCAGGTCTCACCACACGTGGCCCATGGCTGCTGCCCACTCCCTCCATCCCACCCGTGCACAACAGAGCACACTCTGACTCAGAGCACCATTGGCTGTGGTGTTGATTCAGGGTGAAGTGCTCATGCAGGGCTACCCGGCTCCTCCTGTTGTGGCAGGGCTGAGTGCATGTGCAGTCCTCTGTCAAAATACAACAGCCACAAAATGTCAAAGCCTGTTTTTCCTCTCAAAACTGGCTGCCTGTTGTTTTTTTCTCAAAACATGACTCCATCTGCATCTTCCCGGGCTATGGATGTGAGGAGACATCTGCGTCATTTGGAAAAAAAACCAAACCCATGTGTGCGTGTTTGCTTCTAATGGGAAGTTGGATTTGCCAAGAAATAATTGTCAAGACCCTTTGTTGTTTTCCTTTTTATACCTGTTATTTCTGAGCACAAAAGACCTGAATCTCTTCTCATTTCCAACGTAAAACTGAATTAAGCTCACAGAGTTAGGGAGAATAAGGTCCTTACAACATCAGAACAAGTATTCTTGAATCCAGAGGATAACTGTTTACTTCATTTGACCACACAGATAACCTACACCTTCACTGAGCTCTTGCTGAATACTACTGTACTCCCTGCATGGTAGCAAAGTTCATAGGGCTGATCTGGCTCATCCCCTGAAATAGTCCCTCAGAGATATTCAGACTGATGGACAGCACTAAGTATTCCTGTGACAGACTGGAGAGAGAGCCGTAACTGTTTCTGTGAACTGTTGTGGTACCCAAGCAGCAAAAACTGCATTTTAGATACAGCTGAATCTGGTAGTGTGAAAAAAATAAATAGTAGCAGCTTTTAAATCCAACCATATCCTGGGCTGCATCAAAAGGAACGTGACCAGCAGGTCGAAGGAGGTGATCCTGCCCCTCTACTCTGCTCTCGTGA
>WTXV02045169.1:6003-28134 GCA_009823435.2 Nymphicus hollandicus | reverse complement strand
TTATAGGAAAAGTACTTATAATTGAGAAGATATTAACAGATCTTGCTCTTTTGTAGTGAAATAAACTTCAAGTAATTCTTACCTGGCCTGTATAATATATATAATGTAAAATAAAATACGGTATACAGCTGAAGATAAGAAAATATTTTAATGGAAACACAAGGTTTGCCAACATCAAGACTGGCAAATAGAATTGATTATTCAGAGTGCTATAATATTGTTTGGACTGAATGTTGCTCATGAACATATCATTGGACTGATAGTTTAGGCTTTGTTGGTCTGCAAATAGACAGCTGAAGTGCCTTCAGTGGTGTGAATACATCCACAGAACTTGCTTACCTGTCTTTATTCTCTCCAGCTACTACTTAAAATTTGAAAGGTTGATACATTTAAATGGAAAATCTTTCTTGTGAGAACTGTGTAACCTAGTCTTCAGGAGGACTAGCTAAGACAAGAAGGCTACTTAGCACGAGCTTGAAGTTGATTATGACAGATATCGGCTTTTTGTCAAAAAACATATTTGAACTGCAACATCGTAACTGCAGTAGACTGAAATCTGTCATTGTTACTTGAGCTTGTGTAATAGTCTCAAGGCAGTCTTTAGAACAAAATGGTTCAGTTGCAGAAGGCACAAGTTTTTGCTATAAAAAACTGGGTAATCCAAGCAGTGGTGGAAAATGCAATCCAGCCTCTCTTGGATTATGATATAGCAATTTCAGTTAAGCAACAGTTTCAAAGAAGAAATTATTTTGGTTGCTTTGCATGATTTACAGCTCTTGGTTCTCTTCCATTCAGTCTGTCTTGACTTAGCTATTCAGTAGTGTCATGGGTCTTAAGTAGGAATGGGTGGTAGTCACAACTAGGATGCCCTAGTCTAGCTGTAGACAAGATGCTTACAGTCCATACATTACACACAGGGTATTAGGGAATGCTTGTAGTGCCTGCAGTGTTAACACCATTAGACACAGGGAAAGCTTATAGCATCTGCAGTGTTAACGCCAGGAGGAAACATATGTATGTAGAGCTCTATTAGATGGGCATGACTGAACTTATCACACTGGCACCTAGAGCACACTATGAATAATATAACTTAACATCACAATACCAAGGAGCCATCATCTCAGAAAGCACACACTTGGGGTTTTTGTTCGTTGCTTGAGTAGATGGGAATTTTGATTTCATGTAATATGGATGGATTTGTTAAAGCATGCCTGGGTAAATAAACTGATAGTTTTCCAAGCAAGATCACTTGTTCAATAGACCAGACCTCTTCTCTGTGAAACCTGAAAAGAATAATGGTTTTCTATTAACGAACTATTTTTAGGGACAAATATAAATATTTTACACATCTGTGTGAGGGTTTTTTAAGAAAAAAGAATCAGAAAGCCTTGAGACAATTTTTTTTCACTTTATGTTAATATGACAAAACCATAGTCTATTGCTATTTCTACTTTATTTTGCTATTTATAAATCTAACACTTTTTCACATTTTTCTGCTTTTCAACAAATCACCTGCAGTAGTTGTTAACTGTGAAGCAATTCAGAATGTTAATAAACACAGCAGAGAGAGAGAGCATCATGGAATCACAGAATGGTTTGGGTTGGAAGGGACCTTAAAGATCATCTAGTTCCAACCCACACAGGCAGGGGACACCTTCCACTAGAACAGGTTGCTCAGAGCCTGGACTTGAACACTTCCATGGATGGATCTACAGCTCTGGGCAACCTGTTCCAGTGTCTCACCACTCACAGTAAAAAATTTCTTCCCTACATCTTATCTAAATCTACCCTTTTCTAGTCAATAGCTATTACCCTTCATCTTATCCCTACTTGCCCTTTGTAAAAAGTCCCTCTCCAGCTTTCTTGTAGGACTTCTTCAGATATTGGAAGACTGCTCTAAGGTCTTCCTGGAGCCTTCTGTTCTTCAGGTTGAACAAGTCCAGCTCTCAGCCTGTCTTAATAGGAGAGGTGCGTCAGCCTTCTGATTATGTCTGTGGCCCTTCTCTAGACTCGCTCTAACAGGTCCACATCCCTTTTGTGTTGGAGGCCCCAGAACTGAACACAGTACTCCACGCACTAGAGTACAGGGGTCACGAGAGCACAGCAGAGGGGCAGGATCACCTCCTTTAATCATGCTTCCTTTGATGCAGCCCAGGATACGGTTGGTTTTCTGGGCTGCGAGCACACACTGCTGGCTCATATTGAGCTTTTCACCAAGCAGCACCCCGAAGTCCTTCTCCTCAGGGCTGCTCTCTATTTATTCTCTGCATAACCTGTATTTGTGCTTGGGAAATTCAGGGGTCCTCTTGCCAACTCAAAACAGTGGATATTTTAAATATATTTTAGGCTTAAATTTCTACAGAAATTATGGATTGTGGTGAAAATACAAGACCAAAGACGTGGTCCATAAGAATTTGCCATGCTGTGGAGGAGTATCTGACTACTCCTATGACCTCAAGTGATTTTGTTTGCATTGCTGTTTTATAATAATACTATTTTACAATGAGAAGGTGCAGCTATAATCAGGATGTTCAAAGCCTATTTTACCTCAACAAAGAATAAGTCTCTTACCCTGTAAACTGCACAAAAATATCTGTCTTCCCTCAACATCAGCTGTTTTGTAGCTTTCTCTGGTAGAAGTCCTGCGCTTCCTTTAAAGGACAACACTTCTGGTCGGTGATTCAACTTGCCATAATGATCAGGGCCTAATGACTGAGGAGAAAGCCAGCATCGCAGCGTGCAGGTTTACATTTAAGCATGAAAGAATGGAAATAAGTAAAAACTTACTGATCCAAAAATTGGAATAGTGTAATTTCAGAAAAGGCATGGCTCTAGAACCCTATAAATGACAAAATGATTTATTGTATAATCCTTTTTTCATTTAGTAAGGGATAAATTTTTTTCAATTCTAGCAAATAGAGGGACAACTGTGCATCCCAGTGCTCATTCCACTTACATGATTCATTCCATCCTGTGTTGCATAAAATAAAAACAGATGTGCATCACACTGCCCCCTATTAACTCTGGGGATCCAACCCTGTGCTGGCATTAAGGAAGCTGTGGTGATCTGCTAAAGTTGAAAGTTTGGTCCTGTTTGCATATAATTTGCACATCGTGACTTAAACCATGGATCTTAGAGTGCTCAGCATCATTCTTGGTAAAAATTATTTCTTTATATGATTTACAGTTGCCATTGTAGTTCCAGCAGCATTGTCTATTGACACCAACAGTTTTCCCATTATCTTGGTTATAGTGAGTACCATGGGATATTATGGTTTGCTTAACCAAAATAGTATCACATTATTATGAAAGCTTAGGGACCAACAGTCCCTAGGATGGTATGGTTTAGATTTATATCTGTAGTAGAAATAATCTCTATTGGCTACGACTGCTCTTCAGTTTCACTTGATTTTGTTTACATGTCTATAGAATACTGTCAGATTTTCCTCCCTGAGTGATATATATTCTGATGAGTGTTTCAACAGAAAGATCCACAGCACGATATGTCATCACCCAATAAGTATTTTTAAATAGAGCTTTATTTCTCATTTAAAGGAATGAGGAAAATGCTCATTAGTTAGATAAGGTCTAGAAGAGTTTCCTTGTTATCATGATTGTTACATGAAGACTGTGAGATATTTTAGAGGTCAGAATGTTATTTTTCTTACTTGATGGAAAGTGCTAAGGAAAGGCAAAAAGGCAAAACTGCTTCCACACGGCAACATGATGTTGTGTGAGCTATAGGTATGACCTCTCTTTGAGTGTGAGTGAATTGACAGCTATAATTAAAGAAATGGAAAAACTGAAAACTGTAGAAGCGGCAGGAGAAAAAACTCTTGGGAGAAAGAAAGAGTGTGTTGGGAACTGGGTGTGTATATCCCTGTAATCAAAGGGTGTACCAAGAATTCATCTCAGTCTGATGATTTTTACAGTCGTCAACTCTTCTTCCTGAGGCATTTCCAGCTTTTCTTGCTGGGGTCTCCCTTTTATTTGAGCAGCATTTCTCTAAGTCTGGTATTTATATGGTACATTTGTTTTTTCCAAGACCCTCCTTCCCTACTTTTTTTCTTCCTCATCTAGAAATTCAGGACAGCTGTGATTTAAAAGCCTCTCAGCAGCATGTTGAGCATCATGTCCTGTACAACCACTGTGTCTGCCCAGTCCTTTTGACACTATCAAGAAATCCTTTCAAGAGCTTAGCCCTGTATTTATGTGTATGACCATATTCCAAACTAGGATCTAATTCCCTGCCTTCACTGCCCTCCTTTGTCTAATCCACTTTGTTAAAAGACTAGATCTGTTCACCCCAGCTATGTGTTTTGGTGTCACGTTTCCTGCCCTCATCATCTCACAGAATTTGAGCATTCACTTCCACCTCAGGAAAGGGCAGTGGGGAAAAAGGAACACTTGCTGTGGGATTCCTGGGTCTGGTCCTGCTGGTCTTCTACATATCATGGATAGCAGGATGCCAGCCAGGGCTCTGCAAAGTCCAGAGCTTCTCTGTTGGTTCTTCTGAATCTATCCACTAGACATCTTCCATGCTCCCATTCTTCCTATTTTTTTTCTGGTGAGAAAAATGAAATGCAGAGAATGAAGGCAAAAGGAGGTCATAAAGCAGGGATGCAACTAAAGGAAGATGGGATTAAGGTAGAAGGAAAAGTATGAAGAAACTACAGTACTTAATGTTTTATTCATGCTATAGGGCAAAGCATGGATCAGTCCTTGGGTTATCCAAATTAATTTGTCTTCCTTTAAAATACAGCCCCTTTACAGAGATAAGATGCTTAATCAGAATGTTCTTTGATGGAAAATATATCTAACTAAAGTTCTTGTTCAGTGAGCATTTTCTTAATTTGAAGAAATGTGTTTTGGTCTGTTGTTCAGAAAAAGTACTGTAGAGGCTTTCTGTGGAGTTTTTACCTGTTAGTGTGCTAGGCAGTTGCTTATTTCTCCATTCACTAGTCCCTCATCTGGACCCCCAGGTTTACCACAGAGAAATACTTGCACTTTTGGGTTTATTCTTTATGGAAATATTCACAATACATGTAAATAAGTTTTTGGTTGTGATTAGGATTTGTTTACGAGCTGTTGGTCACTCTTGTCCTTTACTGTTCTTTATGATGTTTTCAAAATCAGTGTCATGTGAAGTTAGGAATATGTGTTTTGAATGGATTCTTCACACTATTACACCACTTAAAGGCTGGATGTTGTCACAGGCAAATACTTAATCAGAACTTAATCAGCAAACTGGAAGAATCAAAATTAGTTGATGATCAAAACAAAATATAAATGTATTCTTTAATTTATTAGAGTGGCTTGGGAGGTTCTGCAAATCAAAAGATTTTGCCCAGCTGGAATGAAATCAACATTTCTTCCTATTTTCCAGACAGAAATACTGTTTAATAGCAGTTCAACAGTCTCTGCTCCTGAGGAAAAAGTAGGAAGAAGATGAAAGGAATAAAAATGGCTCATAGCAAAATTCCTGATAATATGAAAAGTGCTACTGTGAACAGGCCAATTTAATTAATAGTGGGGAGGAGATGAGACAATGGGGAAAATCTTCCAATGAAACATTTTTTTTAAATGTATTTTCTTGCTTCCTACAAGAGGAAAAAAAGAATCTGTTAGCTTTTTAATATATATATATTTTATATGGACAAACCATAGTGGGGGGAGGAGGGGGATTAGATCTCTGCATTAAGAAATGTTTTCCTTCAATGTAAATCTAGCTTTCATTATGTCCTATGGGTAGGAGTTGTCACAGTATGTCACTTACCTGTAAAACTTATCTGTAAGTTTGTCCAAAAAAAAAAAAAAAAGTTTTTCAATCGACTGGTTTTAGTGCTACAAGGGCTGAAAGTAAAATGTATGAAGCAAATATGAAACAGATCAGAGTTGCTGTCTATAAGACTGGTGATGCAGAGGGAATGCAACATATTGGATCAACAGATCAACATATCTGAAGTCTTTCTCTATTTCTATTTCAGTTACGTTCATCTGTCTGTCAGTTCATATGGCAAAAGAGGTGTTGACATATAAAACCTGCAATGAATGAATTGGATTTGACCTTAATATAAGTTAAACACTCCTTTAATTATTTTTAAATTATAAGCAACTTCCATTTCCTAGTTACCACTGCCACCATAGGAAGCATGAGAAGTTCTCCAGAACACTGATGCCTCAAAATCGTCTCATCTCAGGGAACTGGGAAGACATTTCTAAATCATGAGGTTAAAATAATGCTTGCTGGCGCTATTTACAAGGACCTGCACATACTCCCATTGAAGCGTAGTAAAGACCTAGCCATCTGACTTTGTAGTCAGATGAAAGTCACATGGAAAGGACTCATGGAATGCTTTGTCAATGGAGAATTAAAGGCATACTTACAAATAACTTATTTCCATACTTAGGGGTGTGGAAGTTATTGTGGGAAAATTTTCCCCTTCTGATTAAATTTGACATAAAATAATTATTTTGCTTTTAAGAACACATCCAGTAAAATGAAATTAAAATGAAAATGCTGTCAATGGTGCAGTGTGAAAAGCTGGGAAGTGAAGAGGATGGCATATTGAGGGAGACATCTAATTTCTAAGTCCTGAAGTTTAATTTTGGCTGCACATTGCACTCAACAATAATAGAAGAAAGGGGGCAGGAAAATAAATCAGATAGAATTTGTTGAACAGAAGTTTTTGCATCTCAGAAATGCAAAGCAAAGATAGAGCCAGGGAAACCGGCTTTTCTCCTCTAGAGGTAAGGTAGCTTGTCACTCAAATTCTTAGTCTAATTCGCTCCTTTCCATATCTCAGTGATACATGATGATACACCAGTAATCCAGCATCTTGTGAAAGGAGGCTACAGTTTTCCAGAACTGTGTCATTTTTCAGGTGTAAGGAAGTGAATGCTGCACAGCAACAGGTGCTGGGTTACTGCAGAACATGGCACACTGCAAAAGAAATCTACTAGCCTGCTGCTTAAAAACAGGACAGGACCATTGCTAGATGAAAAATAAAAAGTAGAATAAATTAGGTGCAAAAATATGACATGGAAAGAAATAAGAATTATCTATTAAACAAGAAAAAAAGCCTTACTGATTTCACATCAGAATACCCAGCCACTCTGAAATATTATTCTTCTTGTTTGTTTATCTGCCTCCAATTAAGTATGTACCATATGTAATGATGTAAAGGTCCTCAAAAATTCACTAGGCGCAATAATTTTGGGGAAGACATAGTGTTAGATATATTTTAGATTTTCTTCTTTCTCTCTTCATCCCACCCTTTGCTCTAAATGGTTTTCCTTAAATGCCTAAATCTAGATTTCCTGGCAACAAGAACATTTTATAAATTAACTGCGTCTGCCTAGCAACTGTAGCAACATTTCAGGGACAGATAATGATTTACAACTCGAAATGTAATGCAGACAAAACCTCTTAAGCCAGACTCGCTCTCACACTATCTTTGAGAGAACTCATTTGCAGAGAAAGCTATGTCACTGAAAATCTTTTCTAAAATTCAGATCACCCTTTTTGTTGAGAGCTCCATGTTCTAGCTTGGGAGAAGTGCAACACTTGACACCCCATCAGCCCTGAACTGAAGTTTCAGCTTTAAGGTTTACAGCTACAATATTTGCACCTCAGTCACCCAAAGATTTTTAAAAACATATTTGTAAACAAAGTGGCATAGGTGTCTTAACTGAGCCAAATATATTTAGTTTTATTAATTTTCAAATGCCATAGCAACCTTCATGAGCTTACAGTTTTCCAAGAGTATGGAAGTGAAATAGACTTCTAACAGTTTATCTTTCTCAACTGCAAAAGAGAAATGCATGAGAAGGTACAAATAGGCCAAGGTAATCACAGGAATGTAGGTTGTAATGCATTTTGAAGTTGAATGTTAGGTATTTCTTTTCCCTTTGTTATTTTGCCAGTGCTAGTTGTATCATTTATGTCACATACTGATTTTCTTATTAGGCTGTCTCTATATCCCAGCCTTCCGAGTGCTGTGTAAAGAAATAGTTCACTAAATGAAATGCATAAGCAGGTTAAGAGTGCTGTTAAATTATGCTAATTTGAAATTGAGAAGCTCTTATGCAAACAGATCTAATCAACATGTCTCGCTTGAACACAGGTTGGAATGCTGAACTGTAGGAGTCAGAATTATTTACATTTTAATGACATTAAGTAGAACATGGAGAAAGACCCTTGAATTTTTCTACTATGATCTTTGTCTTCAGGATGGGAGTGGCTTAAGGACATGAGAAGTTGCTCATACCTACTGTTACAGTGATTGTACTGTAGAGCATCAGGCACGGACTAGAAGACACCTGTGATAGAGCTGAGCAAATACAGATAACAAAACAACAAACCCAAAGCCCCAAATAAATACCCCTGATCTGATTTCAAACAGCAAATTCTCAGTTTAGAGCAGTTTTATACTAGCAGCCAAAGGATAATCAACAGTAAGACAATATCCTTCATTATGATTGTCTTGAGAGCTTTGAGAAGGCAAGTCATTGAATTCTGACTAGGCATCAGAAATCAAGTATTGTGGTGAGTAAATTGGATAAGACAGTACAACAGAACCTTGTACAGACATCCCACACACTTTTGGCTTTGGGTGTTTTCATTACCATTCCTTTTTTAGTTACACTGAACTCACAGATGTTTAAAAGATGTGATTAGAGATTCTGTGCTAGGCAGAAAAGAAGTTAAAAAGGAGCTGTATCAGTCTTGTCTTTCTCTTTTAGGTTTCATGCAGCATTCATAGGGGAGCCTCTTGAAAAAGAATGAGGAGTTCAGTGAAAATGCATTCTAAAAAAGCCTGTAATAAATTCCAAAGCTACCCAATTGCTTCACACCAGCTAAAAATACATGCTATTACAAGGAAAGTAATCATGACTGTATTCTGATGGCATCTTCTTCCAAAAGTCTGCTATATGTCTATGTCCTGTCTAAGAAAATAGCTACCAATAGGTAAATAATTTGTCTAGGTTGGGCAGCAAGTGGATTTTTTTTGTAGTGCTGCTGTCTTTCAGAAAAGTCCTGACAAGGGCAAGGGTTTCATGAGATTCCAGTTGGTGGTACTTGAAAAATAGTCACAGTGACTGTGTGTTTATGAGTCACTTAAATGAAGCCAGTTGCAGACTTACTGAAGGCTGGTATCTCTGCAACAGTTTTTCTCATGGTATGAGTTAAAGCAGATTCCAGTGATGTTACTAGTGCTAGAACTGCCAAACTGGAAGCCTGCATGTGAAGTTGCAGAAAGGTTTTGAGAACAAAGTATCCAGCTATTTAAACGTGAAAACAAGGTCTAATTTTAAGGTTTTGATTACAATTCAGTTTAGTCCAAGCATAACACCTATTGCTGTAGAGATTTTTCAGTATTAATTTCTTCAGTTGAAGAACTAGTGCCCTTCAAGTTTCCCCATCTTGGAATACTTCAAGTGAGAAGGAGTCAGGTAAAACAGAGCAGAGTGCAGAACAGGTCTCCCTCTCTGTGAGCAATAATCTCTTAATGCTATGAAATGCTTGTCTCAAACCCTCTAATTTACAGAATTAGGCTGCTGGTTTTATATTTGTTACCTTGTCATTCTGGATATCACTAATAGCTACTTTTTTTTTTTTAGTAAGTCTTTCAAGGGGGAAAAATAAAACAACAATCTTCAGATTTTGAAACAAAACAATTCCATCTGTATTTTCAGCAGCCAAATTTACTTCTTCACAGCTACCTTGGAACTTGACAATGTGTTAAAATAAGTAAATAAATAAATGGAGTCCATGTTTCCAGAGGCTTTAGAGTATGAGCAGAAGCAAATACTAACATGCAGTAATAAAGGAGTGAGAGTAGAGAAATTTTGGGATCTCAAGACCTTAATAAAGGCAGAGGCTTTTTGTCGTTGGCATTTTCTTTAACATTGTGAACTTTGTTGTATCACTGTGGCATGCTGCTTAATGCTACAATTAAGAAACCTCAAGGCTTATGGTTTGTGTTGCTCTCAATGCCTCTTCTGATTGCTCAAAGCTTCTGAAAATATTAATTTAAATAGTTATGGCATACAACTTTTCCTTAGCTTGGATGAAATCATCCCTGTGGAAGAACCATTAGCATCACACCTCATGGATGCCAAATTTTCAGTGCTATAGGGAGTAATGGCACTGAGGAATAGACTAGAAAGAGGTGACAGAATATTCTGCCTAAGACGTTATAGGTTTTGTGTAGTGCCAGATACGTGTTCTGCAAAGGGGTGAATTTTGTGAAAAGGAACAGCTTTTGCAAACTAGCAAGCTGGGCTTGAGACTTGTCAAAGTATCAAAGGAGGGGAGGCTGACAAGCAGGGAAAAGAGCACTACTGTTTGTTAACCACCGCAAGTTTCCTTCAGAGCACTTAAGTCTGGCTGCAGTGCTAGGACTTCCCAATTCAGTGAGTCCTTTGTCAGTTTACTGTCCATACTGATAAGGCAGGGCCAAACACAGCTCCTTTTCTCATCTTACCTATTAGAGAAAAAGAGGTGGAAAGGATAACACTGCCCTATTATGTGTTGCTGTCTGGAAGACAAAGGACAATTAGGGGCCTGACTGAATTAAGTTGATACATGGCTGCAAGATTTAGGACGATTTCAGTCTTTCACAGGGATTATATGCAGTATGTAACCTTGGTCAATTACACTATTTAGCATGGTGTTTTCACATTCTTCATAAATTGTGTTGAGAGTTGCAAAATAATGAATGTTTACTTAAAGACATCAGTCTCCTGCAGTCAAGTTACTACTTAGGAATTTCAGCTTGCTTTGTTCTGGTATTTTTTCAAGGTTCTAATGACAGGATGACAAACTATTAAAAAATATTTACAAAGGCTCAAACTAGAATAAAGTATAAGGAGAAAAAGAGTCAAATATCCAGATCATGAGCGTTAGTGAAAACGAGAAAACTCATCACAGCTTTTTTGTGGACTTTTCATAATATATATTTCAATAGATATTTGAGAACTATACATGAAAGCTATTATATTTTTCCCTTACTACATCATGTCTTTAACACCAGGGAGACACCTGCAGTGCAGTGAAACTTTGCAGTTGTGCAAGAATTGCATTGTGTGTTGCGATAGTAAGAAGCACTAGGATGGTGCATTTGACCATTATCCTTTAAGCATTTGAAGCTTCAATTTCAGTCTTGGCTTGAATTTCAAGTGAAAATAAGTAAATACTTCATCTGCAACCCTAAAGTTTTCACTGATGCCCATGATGGAAGAATCCATCACAATAGTTGATGTTATTGTGTAGTTCTTCCTCTGCTGAAGGCCATAGAACCAAACCAGCAGGGTTAAGGAAGAAATGTATTTCTCAAACTCAGTTCATAAAAACTTTCACAACAGCAGAGACTTGTTCAGCTTGGAAACATGGCACATTTTCAGAGCAGTGAGAGAAAATGAGACTGTAGAGTCCCTGAAAAAAGCTACTAGAATCATTGTCACAGTTCCAGGTCCAGTTTGGCACCCACTGTGGCTGCACCTGCTGATGCCATTTTGTTGATAGGTACAAATCACCAGTCACCAAGGAGAAAATCATGAAACAGGCAACAACTGGCTCTGACTGTATGAAGTAATTAGCTAGCCCAGAGCTCTAGACAGCAGTACTTAAAGAGAAGCAGGTGGACCCTCAGGGAAGCCTCTATGTTTTTGGTTTTTTGTGTTTTTTCTCCCCTCCCCTGAGTACAATAGCAGCTAAATATTTTAGACACATTTTGCAAAGCACTTACTAAAAAGAGCCTCCCAAGGGTATGACAAGCCCATCGCTCTGTCTAGTTTTACACGTCTTTCAAATACCTACTCTCCTTCACAGAGATTTTTCCACTTGTGTTTTGAAATTGTATGTATTTTCCATCTTATATGAATGTGTTGAGTGTAAGCGGAGAAGGATGGAGTTGTGTGGTGTTAGGCAGTGTGAACTTTAGTTTGGCCATTTGTCTAATTAGGTGGCTTTTTTAGTGTGTGCTCTGTATAGGCTAATTAGAAGAGTCTGGCTTACAGCCAGGCTATTTCTTCCCTAAAGATTTGTTTGTTCTACAGCATTCTTGGAGCAAATTTGTCTTTCTGGTTCAGACTGGGAATGAAGAAATACCACATGTGGCAGAATGTGAGCACAGAATATTACCTGCCTTGTTGATAAATACAGCCTGTAAGTCCTAAATGGATTATATTGGTACTTGTATGTTCTGTTCCTCACTGATTATCAGAGGCATTTCAGCAAAATGTCCAGCAAGGCTGCAATCACAGTAATTGCATAACAATTGCAATCATGGGCTTGTTTGGCCTTTCTGGAAGCAGAACAACTGTTTGTTATATAGCTGTGGATAGGTTTGCAAATGCCTTGGTGGTGTCAAGTTTTTTAGTGAACTGTGTGACTTCCTGAAAAACTGTTTAGTGATCAGGAGTATCATATAGAAAGGAGCGCATGGGAGCTACTTCCAATGAGTTTGGCATGACAGAGAAGCATATCCAAAGAAATACCAGCATCTCGGAGGCAGAGAGGGAGCAAGTAATCTTTCAAAACTGAAGTCTTCTGAGCTATGTTTTCTCTCCCATTGCATTTCCTGGTTTCTGATTTTAGTCCCCATATTTATTTATTGCATAGATAAGGACTATCACCACATACACGCTACAAAACTGTATGCAAGAAAGGCTAAACTTGAGAATACTCAGGCAAAATTTTATTGTTCCTAGAAAGGCAGGATTTTCATCAACTATGCAAAATGTAAAATGGCCAGAGCAGAAGCCTAATGCCTTCTGTAATTACCCTTCTATTATCAGGCATATTCTGCCCTTCTTTCAAGACTCTTGATCATGGTTTAGCAATTTTTCTCACTATTTCTTGCAGTTGGTGATGGTTTTCTTTCTGCTCCATGCTGCTCCAGATGCTGATCATGTAAACTCTAATCCTCAGACTAGAACAGGCAATTGGTTTGCTGGAGCATGAACACATATAAAGGCCAAATTCTAAGCTCAATTTGTGCAGCTGAATGGGGTTCATCAACTGCAGAGACCTAACTATGCATCAAGTTGATAGGCTGTGGCCTAGAGGTAGTGAGGCTAAGCAGACATTGGGCAAGGAAGGATATGTAGTGATATGACCAGTGTGCAGGTAACAAAGAGCCCTGCATTCACTTGAGAATGGGAACACAGCTGCAGAGGAAGAAAGAAATTTGAGCAAGTGAACTCTTCAACTTCCACCTAAACATAATTCCTTCTACCCCCTTCCACTTAGGGGAACTGGAAGTGCTGCTTTTAGCCAGCTAGCAGATGCCATTCCTCCTATGCCCGTTGGCACTCTATTCAGGCATATTGGCTGTTATAACCTTCTTAACCATTTCTTTCTGTCCTATTCTACTTCTGTGTCCAGGGTTCAGTTGTAACAATTATTTTTCTCCTTCTTAATAACTGATGCAGTGCTGTGTTTTTGACTTTAGCCTGAGAACGATGCTGATAACACACCGATGATTTTAGCTATTGCTAAGTAATGTTTACTCTGATCAAGGACTTTTCAGTCTCATGCTCTGCCAGTGAGGAGGGGTACAGGAAGCTGGAAGGAAGCAGAGACAGGACACCTGACCCAAACTAGCCAAAGGGGTATTCCATACCACAGCACATCATGCCTGGTATACAAACTGAGGGGAGTAGCCTGGAAGGCCAGATAACTGCTTGGGTTGTTGGGCTGGGTATTGGTCCGTGGGTGGTGAGCAGTTTTATTGGGAATCATTTGTGTTTATCGGGTTTTTTCCTTTTCCCTTTTAGTTTTATATTCTCTCCCCTTGTTATTTCCCTTATCATTATTATTAGTAGCAGTAGTTTTGTATTATACCTTAGCTACTGGACTGTTCTTATCTCAGCCTGTGGGGTTTACATTATTTCAGTTCTCCTCCCCATCCCGCCTGGAGAAGGGGAAAGCGGGAAGTGGGTGAGTGGCTTCCTTATGCTGAGTTATTGGCTGGGCTTAAAGCATGACACTCTGCTTCTCATGTTTTGTGCTTTTTCTCATTTGCACTCTCAGTTGTTTTTTGGCCCTGTTTCTTTTTACCCCATTAACCATGTTCCTTTTTGGAGGTGTTCAGTGTAAATCTACAGGGTTTTGGCACTTACCTGAGGCTTGGAGCAAAGCAGCTGTCTGGGCTGCAAGCCCTGCTCTGAGTCCATAGGGCTGCATGCAGTTTTGCTGAGATGCTGTTAGAGAATGAGTGGGCAGAAGGAGTAAGCTGTCTTTAATTAGTCATGAGTGCACAGCTTGGAGGTCCAGAGCAAAGTTGCTTTCTTCTCTTTACTGTTTTTATTCTATATTTTTACCCCACTTGAACAGGAGTAGAATTGTCTCTTGCAAAGCCATCAATTGCCCTGGGAAAACCTGTCCCAAATCTTGAAGGGCCTTCTCAACATCAAACAAACCACGTCTTACAGAAAGGAGACCTAAGGAAGACTTGGGAGCATGATCTTCTTTTCACTCCTCTGTGACTCAAGAAGGAACAGTTTTCACAGACTTGTGGTGTCCTCTGTCTTGCCCAGAAAGTGACATGATTGTCCACAGGTGGATGTAAGTACTTCTTCTAGAAAACTGGAACACACAGCAATTGAGGGGACAGGAAAGATGTAGAAGATAGCAAGTTAAAGTTCACATAGGAATCAGACTACCAGTCCCAAACAAAGTCAAAGAGTCATTGTAAGCCACTAAATGGGGTAATTCTCACTTTAGAGCCCAAGTGAGGCATGGTTCAACATCAGCTGAGTCTGTGGAATCAGAGTGCAAGAGGCTGCAGTTAGAGTGAGAAAGGAGGCAGAAACATAGCTGGCAGGGACAGGAATAGATTTTGCAGGCAATAGGAGCGAAAACCTAATCTTAAGCAAGTCTGCAACATCTACGGACATCAGCAACTTCAGCAGGAGCTGGTGCCCCACTCCTTAGGAGACAGGTAAATAAAACACGTGCAGGCTGTCCTTGTGTTATCATGAGGGAATATTGACTAGAGATGTGTTCTTTATGTTATTTGCTGCGCGAGGTTAAGGGTCTGACACTCTCAGATGTAACTGTTAATTGACAGTGTCTCAAGTCACTTTCTGATTCCAGAAGGACTAAGAAGGTGATCTGTCTTATGTGAGGAAAAATATATGGTTCCTCAGCCTGCGTGGGGAGACATCAGTATTCAGCATTTTGGGAGAGACAAAATACCAGATGTTCCTTTTCCCAGTGAACTTCAAGACACAGCTTCTACAGCTCATTATATTTTTCACTTTGTCACAAATAAAGGTATTTTTCAGTGACTGATGCTTGGCCCTTTGATTACCTAATCTTATGAAAGAAGCAGAATGAATTTAAATCTCTGAATAGGTAAAATAAGCTGTCTTTCTGCTCTTGGTATTGTACTAATAATGTCTGTAATGAGTTTGGGAGTCCAAACTTTCATTTTTTAACCATAAAGAATGAAAAGCCCTTAAACCACTTTAAAAGGGTAGAAGCAAGGATGTGTGGAATAAAAAAACCCAACCAACCAACCAAAAAAAAAAAAAAACCCCAAACCTCAGAGGATAAACTGCACAGTGAATTATGATTCATGCTGCAACACAGATTGGAGCTTGTCTCACACAAGGAATGATCAGGAAGCAACAAGCAGTTCAGGATGAACCCAGAGCATGCCTGCAATGTTAATGCCAGGAGTCAATCCATTATAGGCATGTTTATTTGTCACAGTGGGCTTGATGAGTTCATTTTGGATGCTATCGCCTAAAGAGCATTGTTCTCTTCCTCTCTGGCTCTAGCATAAGCACATAAGACAGTGCCATAAGACAGTGATTTTGCATGAGGCTTAATATTTCAGGCAATGTCTATCCTGTTTGGTGTAACATTAACAGAGCATTTTGGCACGTGCAGGCACACTAACAGACTGTAAAGCCATACAGAATTCCGAGGAAAAGAAGTTGTTTCCTCAGATGGCTCTCCATCCGCTGATTATAAGCTAGCCAGCTCTTCTCCCTTGCATTTCATCCTAAGGTCTGTCTGGGTTTTTTGGTCTTCCTCCTACATACAGGCAAGGTGATGGTGTGCTGCTTGATACAAGGATTGTTCCAGAATCAGATCCAGCTGCTCTTTCATTCTAAGAATCATAGAATCAATAGAATAGTTAGGGTTGGAAAGGACCTTAAGATCATCTAGTTCCATCCCCCCTGTCATGGGCAGGGACACCTCACACTAAACTATGTCACCCAAAACTTCATCCAACTTGGCCGTGAACACTGCCAGGAATGCAGCATTCACTACTTCTTTGGGCAACTTGTTCTAGTGCCTCACCACCCTCACAGTAACGAACTTCCTCCTTATATCCAAGCTAAACTTCCCCTGTTTAAGTTTGAACACATTACCCCTTGTTCTATCACTACAGTCCCTGATGAAGAGTCCCTCCCCAGCATGCTTCAGATACTGGAAGGCTGCTATGAGGTCTCCACACAGCCTTCTCTTCTCCAGGCTGAACAGCCCCAACTTTCTCCGCCTGTCTTCAAACGGGAGGTGCTCCAGCCCCCTGATCATCCTCATGGCCCTCCTCTGGGCTTGTTCCAACAGCTCCATGTCCTTCTTATGTTGAGGACACCAGAACTGTACACAGTACTCCAAGTGAGGTCTCATGAGAGCAGAGTAGAGGGGCAGGATCACCTCCTTCAACCTGCTTGTCACAATTCTTTTGATGCAGCCCAGGATATGGCTGGCTTTCTGGGCTACGAGCACACGCTGAAGCTGGCTCATGTTCAGTTTCTCATTGACCCAAGCCCCCAAGTCCTTCTCTCTTCTCTGCTCAGCCTGTAGCTGTGCCTGGGATTGCTCTGACCCAGGTGTAGGACCTTGCACTTGACTTGACTGAACTTCATGAGGTTGGCATCGACGCACCTCACAAGTGTGTCAAGGTCCCTCTGGATGGTATCTCTTCACTGATAACTTCATTATCAAATCACAGCTGTCCAGTTTAACTTGTGAAAGAGAAGGCATGTCTAGCTTCTTTTCTCCTGCAAGTTTTGTCTAGTTGTCTTGTTCATATTACTCCTGTACCCCCTATTGATGAGATTGAGAGCAAGTAATGGTCCAACATATGGAAACTTTAATGAACTTCTAGTCCTGTGTTCACTCCTGCAAAGCCCTGTGACCCTTGCTGTGACCATGCTAGTGACAGAGTTTGAAATGCATAAGCTGATCTGCTGCAGGAGGTGTGAGTGTCCCAGAACTGTGTTCTTGTGCTGATCAGATTTTCCTGAGAAGAGGTTATGTCTTTCCTCATTGTCTCTGATGTAAATCCTTGGCAGATTGACTGCCATTAATGATGTAGGAAAGAAAGTCCTCTACATTCTTTTTCATTAACAGAATAGTTCCTGCTTTTTGTTAAAATACATTTCATTGGTTTTGGAAATCCTGCAGTTAATGAAGCAAATGTTCTTCTCAAGAATGACAGTTCTGCTAGTGTTGCTGTTTATTTTTATAATGCTTTAAGTCCTTTAGCTCTTATAGGCTGGGATAAACTAGGCAAAATAGAAAGCCAAAAAGCAAATAATGTTTAACATCTGCCAGGCATTCAGCTGATACAGTGAAAAGAGAGTTATTGTTAGGTTTTAAAAGTTGGAGGTTTACAGAGGGAAACAGCCCAAGTGAAAAAACTCAGGATGACATCAAAACTGGCTCCAGTGGTTCAGCTTAATGGTTTTTGTGGGTTTGTGTTTGTTGGGTTTTATCTGTGATTCCTTCCTCCCTGACTCAAATATTCTAGGGATACTTAGGCTTTTTAATGATGATAGGCAGCTAAAAATTAAGGAAGGACTTACCCTTTCTGTACCTTTAGGACTTCCTACAAAATACAGAACCTACATCTATCATCCTATTCTGAACTAAGGCCACAGAAGTCCCCATTCCATGGGGAAGGTGGGAGGGGGACATAGTCAGGTGCATGGCTAGGGCACTGCCCCTGCCATGGCAGATGGGTTTGATCTCCCACAGGGACAGGGGAAAGCCCACTACTCAGTCATTTATGTATTTTTCCCTTGGGTCCCTACCACTGGAAACATTGAACTGTACTATTAGTTTCTACCACAATAGAGGAAGCAAGAGGCTGAAGCCCTCTTCATCCTTCCAGTAAGTGCCTACTTGCAGGGTAACAGTCAAAACTGCCATAACTCTCTGTGAAGACATTAGCATTAAGAATGGCCTGACTTAGTAATCCTTACCTTTTTCTTACAAGCAAATTTTTGCTATACTGGCCAGAATAATAAAATAGCAAAGGCCAGGAGCTGTGCTAGTGAACAGTGACAGAGTCTGCAGCTGAAGGAATAGTCTCTGCCTGGCAGAGAGCCACCTGTGTGGCCTGCACAAAGCCTAGGAAGGCTTAAACAGCTGATAATGGCAGCCAAAAAAACCCCAATGCAGCCACTTGAGCTAGGCTGTAGGGAAACGTCACTGATACTGAGAAAGGAATACCCTCAGCACCACTCCTGCTGGGACTCAGGAACTCCCATGAAGCTTCTGCCCCTCCGGTCCTTCCTGGAGATGCCTGTCTTCTTTCCATCCTCATTGTCCTTCAAAATGGGTATGGTGAGGAGAGACCACAGCAGGTTATGTTTAGTGCCTCTCTGCTCACCCAGCTGGGGAGCACCAACCTGTTTCATACTGGGGACGTGCCTGCATCTCCCACCATACCTGTGGCTGAGGTCTCCAACACCCCAAACACCCTCTTCACTACATGGTTTTCACAGAAGAACTGTAATACCAAATGAGGACTTCAATAATGAGTAGAAAACCATTTCCTGTTGTGTTTTTTCTTGCCTGTGAGTGCGGTCAGTGTTCATTGTGTGTATTTTCAGTAGTGTACAGCAGTCACATAACTATTGCAGTGGATGGGACTGATTCTGCCAGGATGCTCAATACTGCAGGACATTGTTCTGCGGTTTGCCCATTTGTTGGCCACAAGAAGCTCTCATGCATGTATAAATATGCTTTGGGACCTGCTCTGTATGCCTTGTTGACCAAGGCTGTTAGCTATTACTGTGACAGATGTGATAGCTGAAAAGAATATGAATGAACAGCAGTGGAAAAGTAGCATTATTTCAGAAAAAGATCCGTATTTTGCAGTTTGACAACAGTGAGGAGTTTGACAAACAGGGAGTGTTTTCTCTAGACAGAAAATTCTGGTAACAGGGAGAACTTGGTTTTACTTGGTGTTTTTATCCCTCACTATCTTTGTGTTAGAGCTCATTTGTTTCATTCTGGTTAAAAGAAAAAGCTTTGAAACCAGCAGAAATGATTTACAGTTTAGTTCTTTAGAATAGTAAAATCAATCAAAATATTTTAAAAATAGAAGATAATAACTGGAGCTGCTCATCAAGATTTAGGACTAACTGCAGGCTTGACTGAGGACTCTAAAATTAGCTTTTAATTTATTTTTCATGTAGCCATGTGCAAAGCACAACATGGTAATTATCATTCTGAATGGTTGCTGAAAAATAACTTAACTGGATCTTTGTAATAGATTAAAACAGAATGTCTTTCCCTGCTGTAAATTCAGCAATGATCACTGTCTCAGGACTTGTAGTTCCTTTTTCGAGGCTATGTTTCCACTTCAGATATTTTGCAAGGCATAAGCCATCTATGTACTTCTACTTCACCAGGAATACTCTGATTTAAACCAGATGATGGACTGGTTCTACATTTATTCTTTGTTAGCCAATTTAAATTTCTCCATGGATTTAAATTCTGTTGAAAACTGGTATCAGCAAACAGTGGTCTTAGTGCTGTCCTGAACTGCTACTTTTCATTGTCTTCTTTGAAATCCTTATTGCTTATGAGCAAGAGGTGGAGCCAACTGAGATATGGAATTTGAATGTATTTGCCTGCCTTAGGTTTTTCTCCACTTCTTTTTGTGGCTCTCAAACATTTCATTGTTAGAAAACCACTAAAGATTCTCTCTGTGGGCAGTATGTTTTGCACACCATGACTATCTCAGAAAATCCCAGTTTAGTTAGTGAAATAAAGGACAAAGAAGCTGCTATTGGAAGAAACTAGACCCAACCATGTGGTTTTCTTTTGGATCTAAGGCATTTCAACATTGCTCCCAAATTGCATCGAAAAAGGAAGGTTTTATGCATCATGAAAAATAAGAAAAAGTGATTTGTAAGGTTAGTTTTGTGCAGAACATCCCATAAGGCATCAAAAACATACCAAAAGATGGGGTCCTTGTTCCAGTTGCTCATAATGCTAGGCTGTAATGAAGTCACTTAGCTCTTAGCTGCTGTATGGCAAAACTGAAAATACATTAATAGATCATCTAAATATGGCATCTGGGCATCTGTTCCAAATGTAGTTTGTCCCCTTCCTCCCCTCTTACAAAATGGTGGCACTTTTTTATTCAGATTACCTTATTTTATTCAGATTACGTTATGGTGGTGTTATGAGAAGAAAGCAAAAGTTAATTGCTTTTAGTAAAACTGGAAGAGTAATTAGCAACATGGTAAACTGCTAGGTATTTGTGTAAGACCCAAATTGGCTCTCTCATTTTGCTGGATTTAAATTAATATTTAATTATATAAATATGTATATAAGCATTTCAGAATGTGTTAAACGTTTTCTCCAAATCATATCATTGCCAAATTTCAACTAAATTTTCTGTTACCTCTGAAGCAAGAAATGCTTTAAATTAGGGAATTAAACCTCTCATTTTGGAGGCATCAAACCAAATGTCTTCATTTTGAAGCATTTTTTTTTCCCAGGAGAGTTTCTTCCAGAAACAACCTGATCAAACATTAGCAAAGCTTTTCAGTCAATTCAAATACTGGGTTAGGTACTTTTCTTCATAAAAGGAAAACCAAGAAACAATCTGAAAATATTTTCCCAGCTCACATAGTTGAAGCAGTCAGAACTTTGTTATCCTCCCATGACCTCCAAGTCCTGGATGGCTCAGTCTTTTTTTCATTTAGGTCTGAACTTCTTCTAAATAGAAACAACCAAACCTAGGGCTGTTTCCTGAACCATAAAGTACATTAGTCATCATAGGGAACGGAAACTTTCCTCCATTTACTGAAGAATTAATAAGCAAAGTGCAACAACAGTTACAAGTTAAGAGGCAGGAGCACAGCCCTGGTTGCCTGGAAACAGGGGATGCCTTTGGAAAGTCAGACCAGGCTCACTCTCCTAAGCAGCCTCTTACACAACCTGACGCCCATGTTGTCCCTTTTAAAAACATGACTCTTCTCACTGCTTTTTTAACAAAACTTTAATGAGTTCCAAAATTCATTTAGCCTTTACCACATGCATAAATTTCCACGTGAGGATATATTACATGGTATCCACAAATTAGAGGTGGATAAGGGTCCCAAATCCAAACTTTGAAGAAATGAGCCAGCATTCAGATTTCATAACTGCTCTTTTTCTCATACTGCTGATCAAACTGCTCAGGAGTGTTCAAACCTGGGTCAACCTATGTACCTAAGAGCAAACAGATTTTGCCAGCAGCCATATACAAAGTTGGGCTCAGTTTACTACCTGTTTTTCATCTTAACCAAGCTGTTTTAAAGCAATGTGCATAAAATAAGTTACATGTCTGTGGTAAAACTAATATTAAATCCTGACCTTCTGTGGAAAACCAAAATAATTATTTTATGAACATTGCCAATGCATGTAATTTTGACATATGCTTTCCATCAACTTCAGCATGTAAATACTAACCCCTGCGGTAAAAATACCTTAGGAATTCAGTATAATCAAAATATCTAATACATATGACATTATAATTAAACCAAAGCTGTAAGGGACTGGGTTAGTAGAAAGCTCATGGGGTTTTATAAATGTTCTGGTCAGCCTGGGACTGTGACTCTGGCCTGGTCCGGATCCAGGTCAGTTACCAGCTCCAGAGGTGCCAAGTTAGCCTACACTATTCTGCCAGCTTTCACCTGTGACTTTTTGTAGGCATGGTGAGCTCTGGGAACACAAACCTTCACCACCACCACTTCCCCTCCCCCCCCTCCCCCCCCCCCCCCCCCACCCCACAAAACCCCCACCCCTCCTCAAAATCATACAAACCCAGGCCACGCAGACTCACAACAAGACAGCGAGACGGACAGACTGCACGC
>WTXV02045164.1:0-33816 GCA_009823435.2 Nymphicus hollandicus | reverse complement strand
AATAAAGTAGAGCATGTGTCTTAACTCATATTGAGTGAATGCATGACTCTGGCCGTCTCGATCGATAAAGACCAGCACTTAAAGATACCTGTTAGTTGTCTAATGAGATTTCCCATAGAGTTTTGACATCTTTTAGATGCATGATTCAATTTCTTTTATAATCACAGAATCCTAGAATGTTTTGGGTTGGAAGGGATGATCATCCAGTTCCAGCCTCCCTGCCATGGTCTGGGATACCTTCCACCAGGACAGGTTGCCCAAAGCCCCGTCCAACCTGGCCTTGAACACTTCCAGGGATGGAGCATCCACAGTTCCTCTGGGCATCCTGTTCCAGTGCCTCACCACCCTCACAGTAAATCATAAAAAAAGCCCCAAGTTTCTGACTTTGTTTCATGTGAAGCCCAACTTGGTAGTCGCTGGTCCAACACATATTTATGAATTGCATCTACTGGTTAAAATAAATTATTGTGAATTATATCCAGCACATTTAGAATCAGTTCAAGACCTTTTTTCCTTTAGAGCCAAAGAGATCAAGTTGCACACTCTCATTTTCATCGCAAGAGGCATATATAACCTGGGCATGATCAGATGAACTTCCAGCAAAGTTATTCAAGTTTGCACGTAGTTCTCTCTGTAATCTTTGCATACAGTTTACTCATGTGTATTTATTTATGCGATGCTTATCTATAGAAATAACATACATAACACAGACGCCATGACCGTGTTTTGTAACCTATTTCTGAAATAATGCCAGTCATGCTTTTTAGTAGTAACTCAGCATTCAAAATGCATATTTCACCTTTTAAAAGTTTTTCCAGAAACACTTCTATGAATATATAAGGTTCTAAGCTATGAAGTAAGCAATGTCAAATGTTTGATTTAACCTCTTTTACACTGTCACTTGAAGCACAGAAAATTAATAAGGCCTAAGGTCTTTCCCTGTTAAATGTTAGCTTTAAGCAAATTTTAAAAGCAGTTGAAAAATATAAAGGAAAAATTAAAATAAACTTAGAGAACTAAGAACGGACATATAATCACAGAATCATAGAATAGCTAGTGTTGGAAAGGACGTTAAGATCATCTAGTTCCAAACCCTCTGCCATGGGCAGGGACACCTCACACTAAACCATGTCACCCAAGGCTCTGTCTAAGCTGACCTTGAACACCGCCAGGAATGGAGCATTCACAACTTCCTTGGGCAACCCAATCCACTGCCTCACCACCCTCACAGTAAAGAACTTCCTCCTTATATCCAATCTAAACTTCCCCTGTTTAAGTTTTAACCTGTTACCCCTTATCCTATCACTACAGTCCCTAATGAAGAGTCCCTCCCCAGTATCCTTATAGGCCCCATTCAGATACTGGAAGGCTGCTATGAGGTCTCCACGCAGCCTTCTCTTGTGCAGGCAGAACAGCCCCAACTTTCTCAGCCTGTCTTCATACGGGAGGTGCTCCAGCCCCCCGATCATCCTTGTGGCAAATAATATAAAAAAAAAAAAAAAAAGAAAAAGGAACTTTTCTTTAGGAAAAACATGAAAGTTTTCAGCTTTAAAAAAAAAGGAAGTTTTTGAATGGGTTTTCAAGAAAATATAAAAACAGATTTTTGCTTATAATGTCAGAAAATAACTGTCATTAGCATTCATGACAGTGTGAAAGCCTACTAAGCACTGACCCAGCATCCTGAACATGGGGCAGCATCACTCTCCCTTATGCACTGAATGAACACACCTTCAATCCCTCTATGACCAATATTACAGTAGCAGATAATTCAAAGGCAGAGTTCAAATGATAAAATAGAAAGAAAAATTGGAGCTGGTTATGACAAGTACACATCTTTCACAAGTCAACACTTGCAGTGGATATTACAGTATGAATGAATAAAGTCAGCAGAGGAGCCTTAAGCCCATGAAGAGCATGAAGCAACAAAGATAACAAGGTGTTCTTTCTGTTAGCAAGATACCATTAAATAAAAACATTTGTCATAGTAATAAAAAACATAAGGAAAAATAGATGCAGCCTCAAAACTGTTGCCAAAATAAGCAATTTTTCTCAAGCAAAACAAGATAAAGGCAAGCTTGTAAGTGAAGACACACACAATGAGCCTAAAGAGGAAAGACAATGACAGAATGAAAGAAAACAAGGAGATTAGCTTAGAAAAACAATAGACGAGAAAATAAACCAGATATAACAACTCTCTTGGGAAAAGAGTATAAAATCAGAGTAAGAAGAAGTGCCTTACCAAGCACAAACAAAAAATGATGGATGGAAGAAAAAAAACAAACAACAAAACAAGACTCCAAATGTGGAAATATTAGGCAGCTCCAAATAGCCACCCAGCCAAAGTAATTCCAAGAGGTGCTTAAAAAGAAAAATGTTATTTTGACAGAATACGTATAGGAACAAAATACGTCCTTTTACTGCAAAATTAGGTAGCCAGTTCCTCTGTCCCTTACCAGTTTTCTAAGGGGATTTGAATGTACTGCCTTATTTTCCAGACACTATTATTTGGTCTTTGTTCTCATCAATATCATTAGTCACAAGGCTTTTTTAGTTTTCCCCTACAATGGCATTTTATGAGTCAGCCAACAGAGTGGCCCAGAGATAGCTGACATACTCAGAAAGTACATCCCAGGCTCAGAAATAACAAAGCAGGCCACACTAATGTGTGCATGGGCAGACATTATGTTCTATTGACTTAATATTTAAGAACAGGTAGTTTCTTTTTATCTGATAGAATTATGAAATTTGGCTTCCTGATGTGAAAGCTTAAAGGTCTAAACCTAACATCTATTGAAATCACTAGGGGGAAAAAAAGGTAAATGACATTTTTTGTGTTGATTTCAGCGACCTGTGAATCACTTTCCAACACATTAATCTTAAAGCACAAACAGAAGTGAGATTTCTTTGTTGTATTTATATTCTTTATGGAAAAAGTTATACAAAAGCCAAACAACAGGCCTACCATTAACATAAAGTTAACCTTACAAATATCTTTCTCCTTTGTCCTAAACAGATATATGTAAAAAGATGGCTCATAAAATAGTAGAGCTGACAAAATGGAAACCACTGAAATTTGTGCCGATCTTAATTCCTTGAGCAAATTTTTGGTTTAGCTAATGATATATCTGAGAGATTTTCATGCAGTAGTGTATCCACACAAACAATTAAAAAAAAAAACCAAACAACTCTTTTTTTTTTTTTTTTTTTTAAGGAAAAACAAAAAACCCAGAAACTACCTCAGCTGCAAATTCAGGAAAGTGCAGTCCTGACAGTTAAATTTGAACAAGACAAAAGAAATGGTTGAAATTCCTTTATTCAATGACTACTGGATACCTATACCACATGCTCACCCAGAGCTGCATGTGAGAAATGCCAGCTGCAAAGACTGGCAGTTGATTTCCCTTTGCCCCTCACTGAAGATGGCCCAGCAAGTTATGCTGCTTGCATCCCTTCTGTATGCAAATACCAGAAACATATAGGTATTCTTACATCTGTCTAGAAAGGCAAGAAAACGAAATATTCAAAACTTCAAGCATTTACATGAGTTGAATAGAGATTTAAAAAAAAAACCAAACAACAAAGCCAAAAAACCCCAACAAAATCCCCAAAACCTAAACAAACAATCCCCCCCCAACACGAACACACACAAAAAAACCAACCATGGAGTTATAAGAGCAAATTATAAGCTTTCTTGCATCTGTCTACAGATTTCCACAGCAGGCATCTTGTTTCTCCAACGCTTTGTCAAAAAATGTACTTTTCAAACCAGAACAACATAAGGTACATCCTCAGAAAGATTTTCCTGAATTATCTTAAAAGCGCTTTGTGGTATTTATTTTCTGTAGATTTCTTATTGAGCCAAGCAATAATTTTGATTGCTGAAGGCAATATATATTGTAATAAAATAGATATTTCACCTTCATAAACATCAAGAGAGAAAATGTCTGTGGTGGGAATTCTCTGAGCAACTAAGGCCAAATTCAGCTGCTGCCTCCAGACAGACTATTCACTCCCAGGACAATTTGGAAATGTACTTTTCTTGGATATAATTTTGGTGCTAAACTCCTTTCATAAACCTAGCACTTCAATATCTTCAGGGATGCCTGTTCTAAAGAGCTGGGCAGTCCTAGTTTAAGGGCTTTAGTTTCAGCTGCACAGCCTTTACTCCTCAGACTCAAGAGGAGGACAACTAAGTTTTCCTATCCCCTCTGTGAGGCTTTGACATCTGCTCCACAGCTTGAGGCCCTTCAGGTCCTTCCTCATCTCTTTCCAGATGGCTAGCAAACCATCTCCTCCTGAATAGATGCATGTGAGAAGCAGGGCTATTTACTTTTATTCAATCCCTTATTTTTGCAAAACCAATAACTGAAACACTTTGTACTTACAAAAATAAAACACACAAATCCTATATTTAAGCACTTTCTGGTTTATGTAAAATATATTTACCAGAAATATTCTTCTGAAGAACAGGCAAATAAATTGTTCCCAGATTTGAAGAGAAAGCCCTGGGACTAGAACTGTGTGAATAATTGATTGTTTTAGTTCACTGCCCATTGTGAATTTTAGCAAGCGTTTTGGTGATCAACCCTACCTCTCCAGTTTTATCTTTTCTTGGGGAAAAAAAAAATAATAATTAAAAAAGTCTCCTGTTCTTCTAAACATTGGTACAAATGAACATGGCTTTGCTTCAAGTTACTGCAAGGGATGTATGACCCTAGAAGCTGTGGCAAGCGTCTTCCCAGTCTCATTTCTAAGCTTTAGTGACCATTACAGTCTGTTTTTTAATTTTGGCTCCCCTATTTGATAAAGAAAAAGGATGCAGGTTAGGGAAAGGAAGATAGATGGTGAAACCTCTATCACCTTACTGAGCTTGTGATAGGTAAGGAAAGAACAGAAAGGTGGTCCCAGAAAAAAGAGCTTGCTGTGAAAAAGGCGTCTGAAGGACACACCAAATCCTCATGCCGATACAGATAACTTGTGCCACTTGAAGGAGAGAAGGAGATGTTTTGTTTCAATGGATAATTCTAAAATAGTGATTTAGAGGGGTTTTTTTTTGTTTTTGTTTGAGGATTTTTTTTTTACTAAATGGGTGTCATTTTATGTGACTTGTGTAGGGGACAGGTTCTGCTTACATACAATAAAACTTCAATTTAAAATTCAGGAGCTATTGACTCCTCACACACAGTTCTCCCTTTCCTCTTTGTAACACAGCAATTTTGCCCTGTGCAAGTATGTTTTTCTCTGAAAAATTGCTTCCTCCATTTTGAAGGTGGTTAATTTTAACTACCAGATTTAATAAATTGCATACTAAGTTTTAGTGACTACGGCACAAAATATGTACAGAAAACTTACCGTCCCTTCTTGGATTATTGTTGGAGTAGAATGTGTATGTAGAAGATGCAGTACTCCATGAAAGCATGCAGTTTACCGCGATTGTGACTGTTCTGTTACATGGCCAAAAAATACATAAACTAAAAAAAGACCAACGTTTCTCAAAGTTGCTTTAGGTCATAGAAAGAAATGCATACTTATCAGAACTAACATGAGGAGCTGAGTTATCTTTAGAGCGATAACAGCAATGGAAAAACATTATCTGCTGAATTTAAAGATGTGCATCAGGCATTCTTCATGCACTGAAAAACCCTCAGGCTCTCCTAAATATGCTGGGTTTATTCTGTCCTACGTGGATCTCAGAGCAAGAGCTAAAATTAGCCTTTTTTTTCTTTTTCTAATTTAGTTCAGGATCTGTCTCAGTTATCGTTATCACCATAAGCGTGCAATAATATGGTGCTTCCTTATGGTTTATTTTAGGCCCCTGGTGGGCATATCTGTAGCCCTACTGATAGGTATGGGTATGGAAGAATATCTTTTTGTCCAGAAAACTATCTCTCTGCTGTCTTACAGTGGGAGGTCTTAGCAAACAGTCCTGTTTTAATGGTTATCACTGCAACAACCTCAATTCTCTCCTCACCTACCTTTCTATTCCTCCTCCCTCCCTCAGTCTTGTTCCTTCCTTCCAGGCTTATCTGTTTTTTCCATATTTTACAGGAACATCTATATAATCCATCCTAAATGCTTTTATTTCCTCATTTACTACTGGTGCAGGACACTGTTTCAGTCAAGTGTCAAGCCCCTCCTTAGTGACAATTTTGTTGATGGCATTCAGTTCTACTATGTTCTTGCGTTGCCCCAGATCACAGCTTCCACCTGCAGCAATCTCTGTAACTATCTTCATTCTCAACCTCTTAAAAGGTGCCTAAAACTGTAATTTGAAAGCCTGCTGCTTGACCTAATTGGCTACTGTTAGGATGTCACTCAGCCTCCACTTCCCACTAGCCATTAAGATACAGCGCATCATTCCTGTTAACTAATGGGCTCAAGAACAGTATTTTTATTTATTTTTCATTCCTTTCATTGCATTACAACCAAGTGAAATGCACTGACAGACCCAAACACAGACTTTTTGGCCAAATCACAATTGTCAGTTTAGTTTACTTCATAGCCTTCTCCTGCATATGGAGATCTGTTTCTCAGCATGTGATTTCCTACCATATGGCTTGTACAAAAAAATCCCCAAAATCCAAACAAAAAACCCCAATAAAACTCGGGGGAGTAGTGCATTCGAAACTGTGTGGTCAACACATTTGTTACTTCCATTGCAGAGGCCCAAAGCACTGATTCATCATGAAATTAGACAAGCAAGGAAGCAGCCTGCCAAAAAACAAAACTGGAAATACAAACAACAGTGGAGGAAACCCTAAAAGACTCTTAAGCAAACTATACTTTAAGACCTACTTTGATCTTGTTTCTTAATTTTGATGTCCATAAAAGCAGAGTTGCAACCTGCATAAAAAAATAATTTATCAATGGTGCTGAGAAAAACCTTAAAAAAAACAAACAGTATCTCTGAGAACAGCTTCTATCTTCTAAGGATTATTGAGCACTCACCCCTTCATATGTGTAAACTTTATTTGTCTGCCTTTCCTGATGCCCTTTTACCTCCACCTTCGATCAAAAGCCCAAGAGCTGTTGAAGCAGGCCTAAGAGGTTGCAACTAAATCTTGATGATGCTCTATTCACATACAATTCTTCAGGATGAAGAATAGGCTGCCACATACCATGAACTGTACTCCTGAGTATTAATTCCTGAGAGGAAACAACTCATCAGTGAATCAGTGTAACAAAAGGTGCTTATTCTTTGCCATGGAAACAGGTGAAGGTACATACTACAGAATAAATTGTTTCACTAAAGAGGCTACAGAGAGCTGGCAAGAGCAGCAGCCTGGTTCCAAGACTGAAGGTAAAAAAACCCATGAGAAAAATGCCATGTTTTTAGTCACATGCAGGAGGGAAAAAGACATCATCTCGCTGAGTAGCTCTTCTTATAAGTATTCACAGAATCGCAGACCACATTTTGTCCTGAATGCCACTAGCAAAATGCACACAAGGCAATTTTCTGAACTGCTAAGTTTTTGCTTTCATTAGTCCATGTCTTTAAAGGGGTGAACTCAAATTACAACTCAGGCGTCCACCAGGCTGGAGCTGCACATGCAGGCTGTGGTCTGCCCACACAAATGAAGGACCATTATCAGTCCCCAGGACCAATACGAGGGCCAGGAGGTTGTATTTCTACAGGTGTGCAGAGGAGCAGCATTCAGAAAACATATCAGCGAGGCCAAGATTTTATTGAGCAAATGGGACTGTGCTGAGCCTCCTGAGAAGGTGAAGAGTTGGGTTCAGGTGATCATAGGCTGACTAGCACGGCCTGGAGTGTATCCACGCACCATGTCAAGAACATGGTGCACTGGCTCTCTCCAGGCATTGGGTGGTGGGGATTACTTAGTGGAGTGGTTTTCCAATGCTAGAGAGATCATACCCTCTATAAAATAGCAGTATTAAAGACCACCTTTCCATAGAGTAACTGCTGTGTTACTCTCCTCAGGAAGAGAAAACACCACAGAGTACATGTTCTTATAGTACATGTGCTTATGCTGCTGGTCTGGGTATTGTGGAAGCAGCAAAAAAGACCCAACCAAACGCCAAAAAGACCCCAGTGACCACCATAATGGAAAAGTAGGTACCTTTGGGAGCCTTTGTTTTCCCTGTGTACTGAGCTAGCTGGATGCACAGACTATGGCTGTGTTTAAACTGGGGCAGGGAGTGTAGGGAACAGCTTTCTTTATGCCCTCCTTTTACATGCTTATTCCCAGCTTGGTAAAAATCAAGGCTGAAATACAGTTCCTTGTTACAGCTAAGTAACTATAAAATGCACTTGTTCCTTCTATGGCAACCTCCCCCCCATGAGTGTATGAATAGCATTAGCCCATTTGTTGGTTTTCTTAGAAGCCAACCCCATCCAACTTTACGTTCACATACTGTGCAGTTTCAATCGGGTTTTGATCAAGCATTTTCGGTGTCTGCTCTTAGTGCACATCTTAAAACAATTTTCCCCCCTCCTTGTTTTTTTTTTTTTTTTACTGTATCATTTAACTCAAAAGCTATACAGCAGGAGCAAGTGCAGTTGATGATTACACTTACAATTTTATGGCAGACACAGTGCTGGGTCAAAGGTATGTCTGCATTAATGGACAGCATGGAGTTTAATCCCCGATGACAAATGTATCTGAAATGCTGTTCCAACGCATTTGTGAGGATTACACCGAGAGCATTTGCCTTGGAAATGACAGAAGGAAACACATACACAGATATGCACATGCACAACACACACGGTCTGACTAGCAAGCAAAGTTAATAAACTGTGTATTATTACAGGTGAACATGGATCAGGGAATGCTGCATTTGCAACAAATCTCTACTCATAACACATAGGCGGGGCTGCAAAAATCAGGATTGCTGATTTTATTTACACTTCATTCTCTGAAACAAAAGCTGTGATCAGGAATCATGACACTGTGGAGCTGTGAATAGCTTTATTCCCAGCACCATAATCTTATGTTTGTTTATTATGCTTAACTTGCCCTTCCTCCCCTCAACAGCACATGAGCTTCACAGGCAGAAAAAACACCCCTGTGACTGAGCTATGTAATGTGTTCAACAAATCCTCACATACTTTCAGTGGTCTGTATCGTTCAGCATTTTGATGGACAGCAACCTCATGTGCTATTGCTGCTTCCATGACACAGTTGCCTCTTCTCCAGCTGGAGCTGCTAGGTGCTGCCATCAAGTCAAATGAATGATGCTAATGTACACAAGACCTGGCTAAGTCAATTAGAAGAGCATTGCTTAAATAATTCAATCTGCATAAAACACCTTTTCTGAAATGGCAATATATCCACTTATAATTAATTATGACATCTTCAGCAGTTCCTTCATTGATTCGAAGGAGGACTTCGTACATTTGGGGTACTCAATCAATTGCTCTCCATTCATTTAACTGCTGCAGAATGCAGCTGTATTTTGTACAGCTATTTTGTTCTTCACAGGGAAACAGTCCTTGAAAAACACCTCAGACTCCAATTTATTTCAAGTCATTAGAGCAAAATCTTTTGAATGGGCAATATGATTTATAAAGTCTGAGAGACTCTTTTTTGAACTATCTGAATTCTAAGCCTTCAATATTTGTTATAGCTTTTTATTCATTTGGTCTCTGTAAAGAAAGAAAAATCTCACCACTGAATAAAGAGAAAAATGATTCTCAGATTTCAAACAGTAAGTACATCAAATTAAAAAAAAATGTTTATTTCAGTGTCTCTCATACCACTTATTCACAAATGCACACAATTGCCTAACAAGGCTTTTCAGCCTGCACACAGCTATTCTATATCTTTGAGACATAAATTGAAAGTGAATAACCCTGACATAGCTGAGAGGAATACACAAATTCTGAAGTGGAACTAAAATAGCAAACTTCACTATTTTTCTTCACAACCCCTTCTCAAACATATGTATGCAGTATGCACAGTTTGCATTCAGTTATCTACACTACATACTTTTAGAGACAGCTATCACTGCTGAAGAGATGACACAACCTGTTTAACCCTCAACTAATCCAGCCTTCTGTAGGTATCCCTGCTGCTGGGATAGATAATCCCATAGCACATATGGTTTGCAAACAGCCCTAGGAACCATATTCTAGAGCCTTGGAGTATAGGGAGAAACATTACACAAGCTGAGAAGATTAAAGGCTCTTACCACTTCTCACTATATTACCACTGGTTTCTCTATTGGAGGAGGCAAAATAGTATGAAAAAAAGCATAGAAAAAAGGAAAGGTTGGAAAGGAATAATAAGCAAAAAGTTATATAATCTCATAAATACAAGCTCTGTATTCAATACATGGCAACCAATGTTTTCAAGCTCCAAACATCTCCAAAATGCCACCTTCTTTGGGAATAAAAAGACAGTTAAATGGCATGCTTTGGTGCTTAAACTCATATTTATTCTGACTCTTTACAGACCCAAATATCTCAACCACACCCGTATTTCTCCAGAGACCTGCGACAACTTGTTAAACTGTCACAATCCAACACTATTCATTCTTCCCCTCCAAGTTCCTGGACAGGTAATATTGCTGCTGTGTGAGTTTAATATCAAATCTATCTGGTTCCTTGCCATTTACTTTTTGTTCTTTGCCATTCATCCTGTTTCCTATTTCTCCCCTTTCATTTACCAGGTGACTTTTACTCATCCTTTTTTATCTATCCTAAGTCATGACTTCTTCTAGTTTTTTCTCTTTAAGCTATTTTAATCTAATCTTTCATGGGACTGCTGGCTCAGAATGAAAACTCTCCTTTCAGGCCTCATTTATCATGTTACCATATGGCAGTACTACTCGATTACTGGCAAGAATTGATATTTTTTTATTGTTATAAAAATCTCTTATGAACCTCCAGACTCTCCTGTATTGTGCAAAGTAAAATAATTATAAAAATTACCCACTCTAATACCAATAATTTGTCATCTACTGAGAAATTTCTTTCTAGGTATAATAGTAGTCTAGCTCATTAGCTTCATAATAAATACAGCAATTTTGCTGTCTCCTATCCAAATATTTCTAATATTAATGACACGGTTTAGATAAAATGATTTACAAAGTTGTACATACAACCATTTTTGTGTGCTTATGCAATGATGTTAATTATCATGAAGTTTTTAATTCCAATCTTTCACTTCCAATTATACTTTAATATTTCTGATGATCATTCTGTAACAGGTTTGTTTTTTTAAAAAAAATTCATACTATATTTTAATGTTAAATCATTATTGACTGGAAGGAAGGAGATGTGTGCCTGGGAGCACATTCACCTCTCACCAGGCTGAAGCAGCAAGTTGCAATGCAGAAATAGGTTAAGAGCCTCTCTGCATTCACAGGGGGTGCCTGTAAAAAAATTATGTATCCTGTTTGCACAACAGTGGTACTTCAGATGCTAACACAGAAGAAAAGGAAAAAAAAGCAGTTCCCTGTTGATTGCAAGGGGGCTGGGTGGGATGCATAACAGCTCCCAGGCAGGAAAAAACCCTCTGCTGCATCCCCACCCCGCATATCTCACCCTCTGTGCCACGCCAAGGAGGCCAGGAAGGCCATCTTCTCCTCTAAGAGCTCTTGCCTTCCTTTGAAAGGTTAGAAGCCTCTTGTACTACACACATGAGCTGGCATTGCTTTAGCTCTTCCTTGCTTGTCAGCTCCTTGCAGTGCCAAGCTGGGAAAGTGCCATGCACTGTCAACGGCTCTGTCCCTCTTCAGAGCAGTTGAGTGCAAACACAATGGCATCAACACACCTTCTTCACAGTACACACAGGTACACTTCAGGTTTTTTAAGATACTGGTTTCACAGTATAATATTTATAAAACAATTACAGATTAACAAGAAAAAAATCATTTTTAAAGATTTTTTTCTCATGGTCTGATTCAAACATGCTGAAACCAGGGCATTCCCCTTTGACCTCCCTGAAAAGTTGTCAGGAATCTCTGCAGCTTTTCTTTCTTTGCTAATATGGTGTGAATCTTCCTACCAAAGAAGAGAGAATGGTCTGGAGCCATTTGCTCACATAAAGATGGGGTCTGGGATGCAAGCAGGAATCCCTGGAAATTATCATCTTTCAGTCAGAAAAACCTACTTTTACTTCTTTACCAAATGTTTATGACCATGAATGTCACAGGAACATGAAAAAAAAGACTGCAAAATCCTCATCAACCTTTTCTGCTAAAAAATGAAATTAAAAGAAAAACTTGTATTGTTACATTCTGATTAAGTCTCCCCAAAGAGTCTTAAATCTTACAAACACGCTTCCACAAAATTAAAACCTGCAAGAGCAGATCACCACAGACTAAAACTCCAAGCAGTATTTGTCTCCAGTAACTATCCCACACATATTATCAACAGTTGAACATGACCAGGACAATTTTGCAATATTCAGAAACTATTCTAGACTTCACTCAGTGCTCAATAGGGATGACTGTATTTACAGCACTTTGGATTCATTTTAATAGGTGGAAGTCTCTAGCACATTTTGCAGATGAAGTAAAATTTACAAATCACTAATAGGTACAGATCATGAGCACTAATCTTAGCCTTCAGCCTCAGTATCCCCAAGGTTTTCCCTGCTGCCTGAACACCATGTGTTCAGACTAGATGCAATTCTGCCATCTTTTATTTGTGTAGGTAGGGACAGTTTATTCAAGCCAATTATCTCAGCACGATTCATCATCATCATGCTCTAAAATAAAAGCAATCATGCTAGATTGGTTGCAATTAAAAAAGTATTTTTACATTTGGAGAAAAATTACCTGTTGAACTGAAAACTTTCCTTTAAACAATACTGAAGTACCTGCTGAACTGGTATGCGACATTTTTTCCTCTCCTGAAGTTCAGATGCATAGCCCCTTCCTCTATGCTTTCCATTGGTTAAATATCTGTAAAAATGAAGTGAAACTCTTGTCCACCCACTAAAGCAGTATAAAATTTTATAGACCCACTTTAATCAATAAAGTTACCCCTGATTTGCAACATTACAAAGCAGTGCTCACACACTGCACTGCCACTGAGGAAACTAAAGGAATCAGGATTCAGGGACCCATAAACCACTCCAGAGAAAGAAGAGGGAATGGCCTTCATCTGATGAGATTTTTGCGAGAGCCTCTCTCAGCCATGCACTTCCAATTGCTAATTAAATATTGCCCAGTTGATGCACTCAGACTCTGGCAGATTGGGAGAAGCAGCTTTATGGATGAAAACTCAGCTCAGCACCGATACCTACTTTTATATTTAAGTGCATGTTCATTAGTCTCCACTCTTCCCCATATGAACCAGCAGTGCGGCCCTCTGCATCACACCCTGTGTTTCTGTAACAGCAGCTTCTCAGTACAGTTGCGCCTGTTTGTGCATTCAGTGGTTGTCCTCTTGCCCCTTAGGAAAGAGCCTGCTCCCCTCTTTAGAATAGGAATTGTTCAAATATTGCAGAAACAATCTGAAGACTTAAGTGATTTCTACCAACCTTGGATCAGAGTGTATAGAAATAATGATAAAGACTAAGTAAATACAAAGTTAGGAATGGCCACTTTTAGAGATTATGGTCATCACAATACACTTCATCTTTATTTTTAGTGATGGGAAAGGAAATATATAAAATAGAATGGAGTATTTCAGTTGGAAGGGACCTAGAATGATCATCTAGACCAACTGCCTAACCAGTTCACGGCTGACCAAAAGTTAAAGCATGTTGTCAAAAGCACTGTCCACAAGTTTAAACACTAACAATCTTGGGCCATTGACCACCTCTCTAGGAAGCCTGTTCCAGTGTTTGACTACCCTCTCAGTGAAGAAATGCTTCCTAATGTCCAGTCTAAACCTCCCCCGGTGCAGCTTTGAACCATTCCCACATGTTCTATCACTGGATACCAGAATCAGCTTATGTGTATATATACATATGCATGTGTAAATAGATACATATCATAGGCAGCTGTCTGTTGGTGCAGACAAGTACCTCTGCATTCTGCACAAAAAAGACTTCAGAAGTGCAACATCCAGAGAGGGCCACAAACTTTAAGGCTGTAAACAGAATAAGAAAAATCATTGCTCAAATTTCTTTTTGATTTACAGTGAAAGCAATTTGGAGAGGCACTGGGCAGAAGGAAACACAGACGGCAGCCTGTACAAGCTGAAAGGGGAGCCTCTGACTACAGAGCAGCAGTCAGTATGCAGCTTACACAGCAATACAAACAGCAGCTTACATAAAATTTCCTAAGTGGCAAATGTATTTATAGTTTGGACAATATGCTTCAAATGGGAACTGATGTTCTGGCTACAAAGAAAAGAGAATCTCTCCAAACTGAACTACAGCTGCATCATTTTTAAATACCTGAACTGTTCAGATACCTGATGCTTTTTAAGTGTCACTCTATCTCTGATCTTTGCAGAATATGAAACTCATTATTATTCCCACAGCTGATTCACTCTATTCGTCTCTTCTTCAAAAATCCTGTTTAATAGCAGAGCTGAAATAACTTCTAAACCAGGATAAAAGCCCAAATTTTGAAGACTGATATATGCACACAAAGAAAGCGACTGCTCTGAATTGCACAGGGGTGCTGATCCAGCACTGTCCTGATGCAGCACATCAGGCTGCTGCATCCAAGAGCATCCCCCGTGCATAAAGGCATCCACTCAAAGTGTCACTGCTGCACATCACACAAAAACATTTGTCCTGCTAAACAGCAAAGAAGCGCTTCAGCAGTGAATAAAGTAACAAACCTCTTCAATTGTTCTTCATGTCATTCACAGAGAGCAGATCCAGTTTTCTATATTGGCTTGCTCTTCTCTTGACCATGTTAGTGGCAGGAAGTGGATTCAGGGCATCTCTGTATGGCAGCTTGTGCCCTTTGCCTGTGTAAATCTCATAGCTGGAAACTCTGAGGGGACCGATGCAGAAGAGCTAAGCAAGGCTAGCTAGGGCCTGAAGGCTGTAGAGCCACAGGGAAACAATTAGCACGCTTAAGCCCTACCTCCGAAGGCTTCTTTCTCTCACCACACCATCATGTTACCAGAAACATGTTGGTTCCCTGTTCCAGATTGTAAAACCCAGCTCTCAAGTACTGGACATCACCCATCTCACTGTGACCAGACATCAGGAATTCAAGGATCCCGATGAATATTGTTGGTTTGTATCTAATCAGCATCCTTTGCAGGTATTTGAAACAGAAACTAGTATTGGCCAAATACATTATTTCGACTTACAGCCTTGAGGCTACCCTAGAATTTTATATGAAAAACAATTTATAATATCCCTATTTGCTATTTATGTTATTTGCACAGTCTCAAATTCAAAAGTGATCTAAGGGGAAATAAATCAAATGAAAATGAATGCCACTGGTATGACCTTAAAGCAGCAGCTGAGGCAGAACACTAAAGAAACAGAGGTCTTCAGTTTTTCCTACTTGTCATCACCAGGGGAAGTAAAACAGGAAAACACTGAAGGAGTTTCATTTTTTCACTCCTGGGACAAGGTCTAACTTAAAGTATCTTTTTGCTATTCCAGCTCAGGGTATGCTGAATTTGGTTTTACATCCTTCATGAAAAAGAGCACGATATATATCCTGAAAGTGAAGACTTTTCCCACCCATAAAGAATCATAAAGGAGTACTTATGAAAACCCTACTGCAGGCTGGATAAGCACATACAAGTGCTCTGATCTTCACCAGAGCACTGTACAGGACCACAGCACAGGAGAAGCATGCACAAGTATAATTTCTTGATTGACCTCTTTGGATTTCTTTCTCCTCCCCTAGACTGAGCAAGAAAAAAAAAACAGCTTAAAAATTAATGCTCCTGTTTCCCCTCTCCCCACTCTCACTGTCACCTTAAATTTTTGATAGTAGTCAAAGTCAGACGCACTGCATTAAAAGGTACCAACTTCTATTATCCAACAGTGAAGTTAATAGCAAGAACATTGCAGTGTGTCAGATTCACATGTAAGCATATGGACACACTTGGGTTCCTGAGATGAATCCTCTGCCAGAGTAAAGGCTGAGCTTGTCAAATGAATTATGGAGGCAGTAACTGCAAATTAACACAAATTACACACAGTTATCAGAAGGAAACTTTCTATTTTTTCCCTCCAAAGCTTCTAGAGCAAAAGTGGGAAAGGCTTCAGAATTTGTACCTCCCAAGAAGGAAACATCAGCATGTGCTCTTACATAGCTTTGCAAGCAGTGAGTTAAAGACAGCTGAAAGAGGAAAACATACTTCAAGGCTAGAATTAGTGAGCAGTATTATACAAAAGGACTGACACATGCTGGCTTTGGGTATCATGCTTAGCCAAGCTCAGTTACAGCTTCTGACTCCCCCTGAAAGTACGAAGCCAGCACTTTTTTACAACAGAATTGCAGCTCTTGAAGAGTGATGCTTATCCATTGCCATCTCCAGCCTTACCCATGTTTGCCTTCTCCCATAAGGCCATCAGAGGAAACAGAGGTGTCTGAGCTGAGTTCACCAAGAACAGAGATGCTTCCTGGCATCAACCTGGAAGTGAGTGGCTGAATCTGCAAATGAATTAAGAAGATTGTTGTATCTACTCTCAATGGTATCACCGAGTTTGTGAGATTCATCATTTCTGACTACCACTTTAAAAATAAGCAATGAAAATTTGTTAGTAAAGATTAAAGACCATGTGGTTTTATTATAATTATTATTCCTATCCTGGTATTCACATTTCCCCAAAGGTGCTTGGAATAACAGGCAAAAAACATCTGCTTCCCAAACTACTTATCATTTCAAAATCAGGTTTACAAACAAAAGGTGCTTAGTAGCAATTCCTCTCTATGAATAAAAATATAATTTTATTTTTTTCCCTGTCCTATGGATGTCACTGGGGACACCCAGAGAACTTATGGACATTTCCACAGTAATGAAACTCACCCTCCCTCCTCCCAGTTTTGCTAGAACAATTTCTTCAAGGTGAATTTCTTAGAGCTACCCTCAGAGTCTCATGAGAGAATTTTCTGTTCCAGCCTGATAAACACTATCTGAATTTTCATTTATTTCTTCCGATGAAACTTCATGTCTTTCTCACATCACGTCATACACAATTTGCTCTATATTCCACTGGCCAGTTTTTTCTGCCCAATTCCACTGGCACAAAATCTGTCACTTTATGAAGAAGTTGAGAGGTTATGGTCCTATCCAGGGGATTGCAGCTAACCCCTTTCACAGAGATTCTCTCCTCTGGGGCATCTTTTCAAAGTTCACAGACCTTGATGCCCAAACATGATGTAACTGATGTAGACATCTAAGCTCTGGCATTATACTAATTGCCATTTCTGTCATCGTATCTGTAGGGTTTCCTCTCCATTATCTCAAAAAGCTCTGAATGTCTAAAACTGTAGGACTGTAAACAAAAAAAAACCCCAAAAAAACAACAACAAACAATCATCATCATCATCCTTTGTGCATCTCCAGGCACAGAGATTTCTCTTTATTGGGCTGTTGAAAACAATTCAAGATTACACTGCAATCTTCAAGATTAATAGTAAAATCTCAGGAGTGACTTTTCCCTACTCTTTTCAGTTGGGCATCTCGTTCTCTTTGCAAGAAAAAGAACTTTGAAACACTCTGCCTGAAAAAGCAAGCTGCAGCCCTGGCAGCTCAAATCCTGCAGCTCTAATGCTTCCCACAACTACACTTTTCAAAATTACCTTTTCTTGTCACTGTGGATAATGAAAGATCACTAGTAAGTAGCACATACCACGTTTGCCTAAAAACTGAATTCAAGCAACCCCTTCTCTGCAACCAAGCATGTTGTTAGCTCTTTCATGAACTATTACTCTCAGTTTTATCTTTTTTTTTTTCAGTCTTTCCTAAAAATTCCTCACCCTAAGCTATCTGCAGTTTGTACTGTTATTGCTTCAACCTAAAACTTATCACAGAAAACCTGAAGTTATCACATTTTCTTAATATAATTTAAAAAATTGTAAATATTAATCTCTGTTGTATCTGATATGTCTTAAATAATATCACCAAAATAATACCTAAGAGATAAACGCATTCCAAAAGTCTTACAGAAAGAAAAAGTATCTCATCTTACTTGTTTTAAATGAAAACTTTTCATTGAGAATAGGGTGAATAAATTTCTAGGAACAATCACAGCAGTTACAGCTACACATAGCACACATATTACCACTATAAAGCAAAATACAGCATTTCCTGGACCTGTTTCCATCTAATCCTAAATTTTATGCAAAACTCAACCCAAAATTTATTAATCGTTTAAGCACCAAACCTCACATTTTTTCCCCTCCATTACTTTGCTCAGTCTTCCCATGATTAGGAAAGTGTATTTAATCTTACATTACCTGTATATTAACCTTATGGCCATAATTTCCCCTGGCCAGAGTACTCCTTTTAGCAAGATATCCCCTATCGCCATACTCTCTCCCCTCCAAGTTGTCTTTTGCTTTTTCCAGCAAGAAAAAGTTTTCCTTAATTTTAAAGTTAATTTTAGGAGTTCCTTAAAATTTACACCCATTTTAATTTATTGTTATTGTTACTTTTATAGTTATTTTAAGAGAAAAAAAAGTACAGTGGTGGATGCATTTAAATCAATCTTAATTGCACAAGGCAGAAAACAAGCTATTACATACACAGATGTTAATAACCTGGTTTTTGCATTTTATTTCCAGCTACCATTGGATATGAGTGCAGATTTAGTAATTTGGGTTTTGTTTGGTTTGTTTTTTTTTTTTTAAGAAATAAATTTTTCTTTCTATAAATAGAAATCAAACAAATACAAACTATTAATTAATAATTAATTTGAATTTAAGGCCTTTAACATGGCATCTGAATTAACTTCTTTCCTGACTTTAACATAGCATGGACAGGGGTAACTTCTCCCAATTTTTCAGTGTCTGCAAATAAATTAGCTGCAAATAAACCATCAGTAAAGTCCCTGTCAGATTGGTGACACCAGAGGGTGCATCCCTACCTGGTAGGGTCTAGTTGCATACCTGGAGTTCACATTTTTGTGTTATCTCCATTTTGAACATGTCAGAGCAATGACCCTCCACAGCCTCCAGCAGCGGCAAACCATGATGTTCACTTTGTGCACTGGTGCTGTTTTAAACCTTATCCTTACAATTTTATTGCATTTATTGCTTCCTGGCTCTTAAGAGCAGTCAGATGAAAAGCAGACTGTGCTTGGAAGACCAAAGTATTTGCTACCACAATGACAAATCAAAGCAATTATTTAGTGCAGATCCCGGCAACGCTTCACAATGGGACTGGATCAGGTTGTTAATTTGTTTCAGGCACTACCTGACCTCTCTGCCTACCTACCCCCTGTTTCAGGAGAATTACATTTAAAACCACCATAATTGCCTGGATGACATGAACCTCCCATTTGAAATCAATTCATTCAATTTCCCCTTCCGTGTTTCTAATATTGTTTCTGAAGTATCATGGCAATTTAAAATAATTATATTTTAATTAGCACTGATTTTCAGTGGAAGTCGTGCATATCCACTTAACAACTTCCACATTAGTACCCAAATAAGCTCCCTGTGATTATCTGGAGACTCAAAAGCAGAAATGAGATACCAGTATAATCTTTGTTTAGCTCTTTATAAAGAGATCTCTAACAGGATCTTTGAGCTGCACATATATATCCAGAGCCACAGGAATAAGCAAAATTAGCAGACGACAAAAAACCCAAACATATGAATGAGAATTCAGCATTATCTACCATCTGCTTACTTTATCTTTTTAGTAAGGAATAACAGCACTTTACAGGGTTACAATATACAAAAAAATATTTCAGCTTTTTGTACACATACTCAAAAGTCTTTTATATTTTCTTTTTTTAATTTCCTAGGAGTATTTAGAGAATCTACCTGTTCAATACCTTGGATTTCACCTTGTGTATCACCCATTAGCACCCAAACACCCAACGAGGTTACCACTCTTACCTTCATGACCGAAGCAGAGCTGGGACAAACAGGGTGAGTTAGCACAGCAAACAGGGGTCTCGGAATGGAAATCAGTGTTGCTGCAACTTAGGACAGATAATGTATTGCCAGATTTTCTGAAGATCACTGCAAATTTTTGAAATAGTCCTTGTAATTTTTGCCCTCCTTCCTGTGCAGTGCGCTGCCCCCTCTACCCAAGCATGGCAGTGATTCCCAGCAGCAGCCTCAGATCCCTGCAGATCAGGATTTCTAGCCCCAAACCCCACTGCAGCTAATGCTGTTTTGCTCCTTTGAAGTGTTTCTAACGAGGGATCCCAAAGCTTTTTTAGCATCTCCTTTACAAGTCACTTGGATATAGATGTATTCATTTCACAGATGCAGAGTTTCAGTCATGGGCATTCACTGGGAATGAAGGTCAAATGTCCTAATTAGCCACATAGTCTACTAATCACTTGATTACCTTCATCTCCTGAAGCCAAAACAATATAAGTTTAAGTCTGGGGGGCTTTGTACACAGCAGGATATTAGCTCAAATTAGGATATATAGTTAAAAAGGAAGAACATTCATTTCCTTAGAAAAGCTTTTTGTTTCGAACACAATGGCATAAAAACCAACCAAACAAACAAAAACAACAAACAACCCAAACCATAGCTAAGTAATGGTGGTACATTGCCCACATACCTACATACTTTGACAGCCTGAATTATGGAAGTGCTTATGCACCCAAAGGAAGAACAGTCATGTTGCTCCTAGACTAAAAATTTTCTGTGAGCAATACATTTTACAGAAACAGAGCAGAGCTTGAGAAAGTGGGTTTTTAAATGATATGGCACTACTCCTAAAGGAAATATTACTGACAACAGCATGCAAATGTTTGGTATAGTGTTTGGCACAAAGTGAGAACATATGGTATTTAATGCAAGCAAATTAAACAGCTCTATGCTACAGTCAACTGGAGATGCATGCTACTGTAGCAATCCTAAATCCAGCATAAACTATTTCCCTCAAGATTTGCACCTGTATGAAACTAGTTGAACATATGCACAGTTCAAACAACTATGTATTGTTAAAATTCATCCAAGCTTTCCAAATGCATACAAATGATAGATTCTAGCTAAAATTTACAGGGAAGTATTTCATTTTCTCCATTTCTGTTCCTAAACTCAGTGGATGATATGTGAGCTCATAATGGCCATCTGCACATCTGATTGATTGTCTTCTCTTCCATCATCATTGGGTTTTTCTATTCTTTATTTTATCTCAGTTGAATGGGTTTAAATTACTCTCATTCAAATGCACTAGCAACTACCTAAAGACAGAATTGACTACCCAAAACCATATGCTGCCCAAGAAAATCTAGAAGAACCTCCCCAACTATGGTGACTTGTGTCTCATTGACAAAGTCAAGGTTGCTCAATACCAAGGTGTGCCCTGAGTTACCAGGATGATCCAAACCTGCCAAAACCTCTTATGTGTTTAAGCAATTCAGGCTGGTGCATCACAGCTGGGGAAGACTTTCCACCCCCAGAGCAGAACCCAAACTCTAGGGCATGGGTTAATTTGGCTTGACCACATGCCAGCTTTTAGCTTTCAATGGCATCACCATGCTGCAGGCTTCACTTCTTTCCCCACTAAAATATAGGCACTCTTTATCCTGTAATTTGAACTCCCTGGATTTCCTTCAGCTTGCTATTCCAAATCTGCCTTGCTAAAATCTGCCATGCAGTGCAAATAACCCAAACTAAATTTCCTGTGTAATAATATTATAATCACTGAATCTTCAGTTTCACCATGTTAATCAGATTTGGCTCCTTTCCTAGGATGAAACCCAAAAAAATTTCTCTGTTCACATCAGCTGCTCAATAGACTGTTCAGGGAGATAATTTTGTTTCACCTCTAGAAACACTTAAAGCTATTCTGAAAGTATTCTTGCAGTCATTGCTGATAAAGTAAACTAACCAAAATCAAAGCTTCCAACTTCTTCCACAAAATTCAAACATCTATATTGGCTAACATTTTCTCTTCCCTTGCCCTATCCTACAGACCTATAAACATTTAGCCCATTTGTGGAATTTTACGTTACAATTTTCCTCTCAACTCATCCTTGATGTAACAAGCTGTTACATATTACAACACATACAGAAATTATCTTTTTTTATTTTAAATTAGAGACAAATTTTGGTATCTTCACATATTTCATTACATGAGTCCTATTGAAATGAAGGATTTATTTCTATACCTTAAAATTGCTGGGAGTCAGTAATAGTATTAAAATATTATGTACTGTATTCTCAGAATCAATGTCAAAATGTTTCAGCTATTTTTATGCTAAATTTCATCTCTATAGAAACACCACAGCTAAATTTGGTATGAATTGTAGATTATTCTAGTAATACAGACCAGTATTAATGACTCCAAACTAGTTACTAAGAATTTAGATGTCTGAACTGACTTACCAGATACCTTAGCTATAATCATCTTAATCTCTGTGCATTAACTTTCTCTCCTGCAAAAAGAATTGCCTTTATGGCTATAACATGAATTACCACTTGAAGTCTCTGAGTTCCCCAACAACAACACAAAAAACCACCTCAACCTCCACCCCAAAAAAAAAAAAAAAAAAAAAAGGCACATAGAATGATCTGCTGCTTTGGGCATTTTTATCTTTAACTATGAAAGAAAAGGAAACATTTTTTAACAAACATTTATGGGAGAATTTGGGAAGCATGGCAAAGTGAAGGGATAGTGCTACACTTTCTTATTATCATCATGTTAAAGGAAGATGTATAATAAGCAATATTTTAACCAATCTGGCCTCACAACCTCTAAATGAGAGTTTTGCTGGGTACGAATTCTATGGAAGTTGAGCCATTTCCTTTTACAAGTTCATGCTAGACATAGCCTCAGCTGCAGATGATGGTTAGTGTAGTGAATAGGACACAAGGGTCTCCACTTATGTGAGGTTTTAGTCCTCATGCAAGTTTGGCAAATTCTTCCTCTCCACTGGGAAGAAGATCACCTTCCCAAGGACATGGTACAGGTTACAAGTGTGCCTGTCTTGGCTAGTGAGAATTCACCTGCACAAGTTGGCCTGACAACATTTGCCAGAGCAATGGGAAGTGGATATAACACAATGTTGTCATTTAATGTATTCAATGTACCTACTGATACGTAGTATAAAGAGATTTCCTGTAATAAATATGCATTTCCTTTTTATTATTTTATTTTCATGGTCCGATAGTTAACTATGTCTAGTCTCTTTTAGTGTTTAGGACTAACTTAAGTTAGACTAATTAAGTTTTAAAGGACTAAAATTTAGTCAAGTACCAGTCCTTTATTAAACAGCCGAAATGAAGTCTAATGGAGAGCTCATCACTTGGAGCACCCTGAGCAATCCTAAACATCACTGATAGTCAGCTTAGGAGAATGCAGTTTATTCACACATTTTAAGGCAGGACAGTTCACATCAGGTTATGCTACGTAAAACAAATATCTTGGCAAGTAAAAGGCAAGTTTCAGTTTAGAATTTTTCTAAAGCTTAGCCTGCCTGAGAATTATACAGGGCCTTACTTTTCCTGACAAATGATATTATTGAGGCTTACCATGAACAGTCAGCTCAGTGGTCAATTAAGAGCAGGCCAACCCACTTTTTATGCTGCTTTAAAATATTATTCAATTACTGTATCCAGAAATAGAAGTTGCTCGCTGCACAGTGTCACAGCACATGCCAGTAAGATGCATGACGAAACCTAAAAAATACATTCAAATGCCCTTAAAATTAAAATGCACAAAAATCATGCATGCAGTCTAAACACATGCCTTGGAAAATATAGCACAGCCAGATCCAAGGTTTTCATGTGTAGCAGTGAAACTCAGTATTTTTAGCCCTTACTTTTACAGGTTAACTTGTATTGCAAGATTTTGAAGACTCTTAGGATAGCACAGGGGAGAGTAGGTAAGCATGGCAGATCTGGTCCATCCTGCGGGAACTTCTGTTTTTCCATAATTGTTGATGTCTTCTCTCACCTGATTTAATCAACAGGCATATTCTATGTTAACAGTCAGCACCTCTGTGTCAGAACTAGCAATAAATCAAATCAACACTATAAATATGCTGAAGATTACACAACTCTGCCCAGCTTTTTGCTGCCAAGATAAAAATCCCAGCAGTGACAGCTAAGGTGCTACAGCTTGCCAAAGGCACTGTATCAGCAATGCAAGTCCTGGGGAATGGAATCAGCAAAACTTGAACAAAATTAAAAAATTGAAATAGTTGGAGATTAGAAAGAGAAAAAAAGACATCTTGCTAACTTACAGGTTTATCAACTGTTCTGAAAATGGTGTGGTGTAAGAGTGGAAGCTTCCAGGACAGGAAAGCACACCTTGGAAAACAAAGCACCAAACCCAAAAGATTTAAGAAAAAAAATATAAGTAACTTACTTCCTGTCACAAAGTTTGTTATTAATTTATGAGTATATTTAAATAAAGTAACAGTTTTATATAACATTACTGTGAGCTATCTCTGTATGGACCACCAGATATTACACCCCGAGACAAAGGAAAAAAGCCCAATATAGAAAAAGTTTCAACATGTTTTTTCTGTGTTAACCAACAGTATGTTCTACAGATACTCTTTTTTGTTGTTGTTGTAAGTCATTAGCGTAAAGTCTCTAAGAATCCCCCTTCTCTACTTGAAATCTTTCTACTCTGTTACTTCTTGCCACTCAATAAATAACATTTTATGAAGGATCAGCAATCTTGACTAAACCAGAAAAGTGCATTTTGAATTTTAATCCAAATTGTAAGAAATTATTCTGAAATTTGCATCTCTGCAGAACAGCATCACCACACGCAGAGAGAGACTGCATCCAAACAGAAGTGGGGAAAAGGCACAAATTGTTCAGCATAGGAGCTGCTTTCAGATCTTGGAGATATTTAGGGTCAAATTTTATTTGCCTTTTCTCACGTGGGGTATCTCTGTAGCAGTTCATATGGATTACAGTTGTTTGATAGAAACCATCAATCAAGTTAATTACTGAAAGTACATTTCTCTAAGCCTATGCCAGTGAGAGCTGGAAGGAACCCCAGGTGAGGGTGACATAGCCTCAGCAGGAGCCCAGACAAGCCAAGCAGCAACAGCAACAAAGCTTTGCCTTCAGATGATCATGTTAACTGGAGGGCAATGAGACCACAGTGCATTTCCCTCCATTAAATTCGGAATTATATAAGTTTGCTGCTGTTAGGGCTAGGGGGAGGAGGAAAGAATATTAATCAGATGGAAAAGCAATACAGCTTACTGACAAATCTTATACTTGTATAAAACTATACAGTTTTGCAAATATTTTATGTAATTTAGGTTTTGAGTTTATACAAAAGTATAACTCCACCCCCCAGGACTATTCATTGCATGTGTTATTTTTAAAATGACTGTTACTATTCACCTAATAAGACACCTACACATTCAGCTAATGCAAGAAGCCTGGTGACATAAGATTATAACATTAGCATACAAGGCTTCTCATGTATAATTTATAGGTACCACGGTTTAAGCTATTTTTTCCCCTTCTTGGATGCTAGGCGTAGTGTTTAATTTCAGCTAATCCTTTCATCTTTTTCAATCTAGATTGTGAAGGTCAAACCAAATGCAATATTCCTTATATAACCTGAACCAAGGTCAGCCTTTGAATTTTATAATCAAAATTTCCCTTAGGAGGATAAAGTAGGAGGTAGCAATCAGTTCACCTCCCAAAACTAACCCTAATTACTGAACCCTTCCGTACTAAAATGCCTATGTTGAAAAAGAAAACAACACTTGTACCATACTTTTACAGGCTCAAGGGGAAAGACGAAGAAATTGTACAGCATGCATGATGGGACCTTCCCTTTAAACTGCATACAGTGTGATTTGAAACAGGGGCTATAAAGTTAGTCCTTTTGCCTTTTTGTGATTGCTTTTCCACCAAAGATAGATTGATATGCTTATGGGCCACACATGACAATATATTTGTAACAGTACTTTGTGTATAAATTTAGAGATTATAGTGGTTTCTTCAGAGGAAAAAGCATCCTCCCTGTGTATGTTCTCCCACTCAAAGCTGACAAAGTTTGAGAGATGAAGGATCGAAGTACTTGACATTTGAAAATTTCACTCCAATTGCCTCTTTCAATTCACAGCTTGCAGCTAGAGACAAACTCATGGGCAATGGAAAGGAAGCCGCCCCTTCTGCAGCCCATGCCCATCTGCAGCCCCTGCAGCTTGCACCAAGCTGTGCAGGCAGGGAGGTGGCAGTGGTGCAGCTTGGGGGCTCATACCTCAAAAGCTCACATTTGCCTGCGCCAAGCTGCTTTTTGCTTTGTAATTAGATCATCTTTCCTGCACAACTGCAATTTCTGCATGAAAACAGAAGGGTTTCCACATGCACACTCATCCTGGAGAGCAGCTTCTCAGTCATCCTCTGCACTCTTGGCTTGGTCATGCCTACCATGCCCTCTGGTATTAAAATTCTTCAAGTTGCTGCAAGCACAGTTTACAAGCTACTATCTGAAAATGAAAGCCAGCACCCCAGCTAATTCTTTTTCCTCTTAAAACACAGTCTAAAGGAACAGATTCAGATACTTAGCACAGGCAAGTCTGGGGGAGTCCTAAAAACCCAAGCCTCTGTGCCGTATTTCCAGGCGCTCCTACATTTTGTTGTCCCTTAAAGCTCTTTAACATCAGTCATAACAGGAAAGTTTTTGCCAAGTTCCTTGCCTGTTGCATTCATAAGCCATCACACATTCACCTTTGACAGACATGTAATTAGGAAAACAATACAGCAGTAAACAGAGGATTTCATGCCTTTTTTTCCCCCCCTTCAACGAACACCAGATGCATAGTTACTTTTTCATATTAAGTCAGTATTTTCCATGTCTTCATCTCAAACCATAAACACCAGAGTAAAAATTATATCATGTTTCTTGCATCAAGAACAAAACGTGTCAGGCTTATACCCAGGAGAGAAACCTTCAATTCCAGTAAAGCTTTTCTGCAACATTTTTGTTTAAACTTCAGTACAGTATAAATAACATGTAAGCAACCCAAGAATGTCCATACAGCAAAAATAAAAAGAGGAGGTGGCTGTGTTTTTTGTTGTTGTTTTGTTTGGTTTTGTTGGGGTTTTTTGGGGTGTTTTTTTGGTCTTTTTTTGTTTGTTTGTTTGATTTATTTGTGGTATTTTAAAAGTGTTCTTAAGAGAACATCTGTATAAACTTTTGTTAGACATGGTGTAGGAGGACTGGAAGAATATATCTATTTGGAACGACTCCTTCCATATCACCAATGAATAAAACATTGGCCTTTGTGTGCACACTAAATCATGTAGCATGACTAATCTTGGCATACTTACTGGCTTTTCTAAATTTCAGAAAATTAGTGGATTAGCTCAAGTTGCCATTAATAAAAGACAGACTGCCACCTTAAAACTTGATTAAAAATAAATAAACCAACATAGAGGCTTATGAAAACTACTCCTGTTGGTTGCCCAGTCCCTGATTGTAAGAACATCTGTAAACTTGGTGGCTGCATTCTACTAGACACTTTTTTGCACTTTTACCACTATTTTTGTTGAAAAAAGAAAAAATAAAACTATGCAGATTTTCTTGCAACAGTTTTGGGGTTTTTTTGTTTTTTTGTTTGTGGCTTGTTTTTTTTAACTATTTAATATGAACAAGAAATAAAAATGGAAATGTCACGGCCACTTACTCTGCATTCTCCCTAGGAAGCAGGGAAACCACACCTCAGACACCAGTGCAAATATAGCAGTTTAGTTGCCAAGCAACCCCCTTATCCTCTGAAATTCATGTTCAAGTAGCTATAAAATCACTCATTCAAAGGAACCAGAAAACAAAAACCAAGTTGTATCTACGGCGTCCTGTTTTTTAAGCAAAGTGCGATAGAAGCAAAATCTAAACCCCAGCCAAGGCTTCCTGAATGTAAACAAATGGAAATCACAATATTAGCTTCAGGATGCCAAAACTGACCTTTTTCTTGTCACACAAAGAAGTGGAGCACTGTTGGCATTAGTGCTGTCCAAAACACACTTTGGGAAGTGAGACTTCAAGCACCAGCAACCGGTGCAACCCACCTCCTCTCCAGTGCACCAAGTCGCCTTGATGGACTTCGAAATACTATTTTCTCTAGACTGGGGGATAGGAATTATAGGAAATATCAGCAATAGTGATCAAAGATGGCTGACCTGGATGGCAAACAGTCAAACATTTACATGGGTATTTCTAATGATTCAGTTAAACTTGATCACAAGCACAATATTCAAGCATCACACATCCCAAAAGCTATTTGGGTGGGGTGTTGTGTTACTCTTTCATTACTATAAGTGAACAGAATTGAATTATATCAGTCCAAATAAAGTATGATGTGAAATCAAGTACTACATTTTTAATCCTGTAGCTCATTTTTATTCATACATCTGCCATGAGAACTGAACAGCCAAGCACCACAAATTTTAGTGAACTATTTGCATATTTCTCAGTTATTTCCCATTTTCTATAGTACATATTCCACAAATATAAATAGTGTACATATATTTTTGCTTACATAGATGTATATACACATATGCACACATACACATACAAAAATGGATATAAAAATGTCAGTATTAACTCTCTTCCCCTTCTAGTACTTTCAAAATTGAAGCATCTTATTTGGACACTTGACATTTTTGGAACAGAAACCCATAAGGGTTTGTAATCATAAGTAAAAATAAATATATACAGTCTGAATCAAATGTTGTGCTTTACCCAGTATATTTATTTTTCTGTCCAGACAGATTCGGAAAAAAATACTCAAAGATGTTTTTATTTAAAACCAGTTACTGAGGTAATAATAAATATTTAATTTGTTCCTTTTTGGTTGCTCTGAGAGGGTCTAACCAGAGTCCACCAAGGCTTAGATAGTCTTGTTGTTATATTATTATAGTTTATAATGGTCTAACTGTTATCTGCAGTTGCCTTTCTTTGAATCCTTGGTCACAAGGTTTCTTTTCCACTATCCCCTTGAAATCTCCTTTCAGACACTGAGAACTGCAGTTCGGAGTAGCACAGCTGCAGGTGGGTTGGTGTGGGCATCCTCTCTGGAAACAGCATCCCTGGAGAGACAGCTCTTTACTGTACACAGATACAGCAAATAATAACTGAGAAGAAAACACCACTACCACCACACAAACAACCACAGCCACAGAGAAAAATAAATAAAAATAAAAGAACAGAAATAGAAAGATATTTTCCTATTAGGAAGACTTTAATCAAAACCGTAACTTACTGCAGACTAGAGACAACATGGGGAGTACAAGAACTTCAGATAGTAAATTATTTTATAATATTTCTGAAAGTCTGATTGAAATATTTGATTTTTCTTTCACCTTTTTTAAAGACAGAATCTTTTAAACTATAATCAGCCTTTGTCACTGTGCTGGTCCATAATGCTGTGTCCTTCACTAACCTTATTTTTCTTTCTCCCTGTTTTGCCTTGCTTTTCAAATGTTATCTTCTCCAGGATAATAAAGATATACCTCCTGAAGGTATTTTCCCGTTGTTTTTCAAACATGTAGTTTTTAGAAAAGTGCTGGTATGGGAAAATAATTGCATGAGAGCGATCTGGGGGTGAAAGACATGCAGAGCGCCAAAGACTGGGGGAATGGTTCATTGTGCCACATTCCTCCACCTACAGCATCTTCACCTGGGGAGCTGCAGGCATCAGGATAAACATTCATTACAAACCATGAAATGCAAGTTGGGTGGAGAGTTAAAGATTTATCGGGAAGATTTTTCCTGAAAATTAAGAGATCTTTGGTTTCCTTGCAAAACCCCAGCCTTTGTGATCCAAGACTTGAGTCTGAGGAGTTTGAATCTATAATTACCAACAGAAGCCTGAGCACAACAAGAGTCTTTTTGTTCTGACCTTCATCAGGGAGCTGCCAGCTGAGGCCTGGCTTTCACATCTGGCCAAAGCCCTGTTGTTCATTTATAAATTTGCTCAAACAACACACAAACTCTAGGGTTTAGCTGCAGATTCAACTGGTCATGAAGGATGACTTTGTCATCTATAACATGTTGTCAACAAGTTCATATAGTTAACTGCAAATAAAAGCTTGAAAAATGGATATAGGGATACAATTGTTCATGAGAAGGCAGATAAACTCCTGCATAAGTCCTTCTACTTTATATACACACACACACATATGTGTGTATGTAAGATGAGATAAAGATAAGATGTATAAGACAAATATTCATATATATGCTTTATATATATGAATTTTCAGGATGTTTGAAGTTTTATGTTTTCTCAAGCCTTCCCCATTTTAAAGTTCTTAAGAAATCAGGTCACACTAGTACATTATTCTTCCTCTCCAGTTCCTCCTAAATCCTCACCATAGATTAAGGTTTTATAGCTTCTATAATACTACACCACAGTAATTTAATTTGTAAGTCCCAGCCCCAGAAAAGAGAGATGAAGATGGGACCTGAAGGAACCATGTCCTGCAAATCTTGATGTTCAGGGCAGATGATCATATCTAGCCTCACCCATACCCACACATTTCATACCTTCTTTCTTCCATTAAGCAGAGGAAAGATCTATTGTTACAGACTTTCAAAGCCATAGTCACTCTCTATACCCCCAAAGTCTAGGCAGTTTCTGCCTAGGGAGCAAAACACTGAAGGGTTTATATGTTATTATTTGCTTAGAGTGTCCCTTTATTGCTACACAACCAAGCATCACCCTTACATCTTTTGCAGCTCAGAAACCCACCATTTCCTATTGGCTCACTACCACCACCTGTCTACCATAGTCTGAATTTTTTTTTTTCTCCCTTTTCCTGCTGCTTTGGATTGGTTTTGCTTTCTGCCATCTCTGTAGCCACTGAACAAGTTCCAGTCTTCAGTGTATCTGTGTCAAAACTTGTGTATGGATGATCTTCTACAACAGTCAAACCCTAGTTTTCAGAATTTGCACATTTTTGTGCTCCTATGTAATTTTTATTTCAGGTCTGGTTTACTAGAAGAAACATTTCAAGTAGAAAATCCTAAGTGTGCCAAAATTTTTTACCTCTTATCGTGATATATTTTTCTTTGAGAAGGAGTTACCAATGTTATTGGGAAGTCCCATGAATTCAAAGCCCAATACAGGCAAACATTTTTTTAAAACTCTCTTCTTCCTACCTTACACCTATTCATGTTGTTACATTCAGAACACTTTTCCTGGCTAAAAAAACAAAAAAATCTGACAAAGCAATAAGAGTGTTAATACTAAATGCTGCCTTTTTCTTTTTTTTTTCTTTCCCCCAGGGGGTGTTTTAGTTATTTTGCGGGGGTTTGCTGGGGTTGTTTTGGTTTGGGGTTTTTCCGGGGGTGGGGGGGGTGAACGTGTTTTGTTCTCCAGCCCCACCCCCCTCCAAATATCAGGTACACCACAAGACACAGAATTGAGAAGATCACAGGCTCACAGGAACCTTTAGAGCAGATTTCTTTACTAGTCACCTCCGACAACTGGCAGCACTGCCATAACTTAGATACTGTGGGTTATGACTGAAAAGACATTATTAGAACTAGAGAAATAATCTAGGTAAGATTCACAGTATAAACAAATCATTAAGCTAAAAATTACTTCAGATGGAAAAGCTACATTCTCCACACCACAAAGAGCAGCCAGCTCTGGCTAAAGGACAAAACAGAGAACTGCTACACATAACTCGGTTTAAGCACACTGTTACTCTGCAGTACTTCTCACAAGGTACCTGCATGCATTCTCATTACAAATTTACTTGTTATTCTCCTTAATAAAACAAGTAATTTAAAAAATGACATATGGTACTCAAGATGGAAGGAAAGCTCATTTACAGTATGTCTATGTTCTTTTCAAGTACAATTGTCATTAGTGATCTATTATATTATTAATAAAATCAATTTAGAGTGTTCTGTCGGGATGTTTAATGCTGATATAAATATTACCTGTACAAAAATGATTTTTGTAAACTAAGAACATTATAAACCAAGATCATTCCATCAAACAGCATAGCCAATGTTAATGGACACTGAAAGTATTTACCTCACAACAGGTTTTCAAATACTAATTTTCCAAGACATTATACCCAACTTTGACTTAGACAAAACTGGAAAACATAATTCATCATTTCCACAATAAATGTGGATGGATATTATTATATTTCCATGAATGTATATTATTATAATATTTCCATTATAAATGTGGATATTATTCTTACATTGCAAATGTGCAGTACACCATCATGCAGAACACAGAGAGGAAAGAATCACAAGTAGTTGTTACTCTTCAGTGTTTTAATGAGTAGTTCTTTCATAGGGAAAAACATAGCTGTTGCTATTTCTGTATATACGTATTATCGTTCTAACACTTGTGTGATGATACCATGAGTATACACATGGTAAATATATTTGGCATTAACCGGCATTTGCTTTATGGCAGAAGTTATCTAGCATGCTTACTACCAGCATATGCTTAAACCCAAACAAAAAATATGAAGGATTTAAAAGAAAAAAAAAATAAAATCACAAGTGTCTCAAAAACTTTTGATACCATATGGCACAATTATATTTCTTACCAGCTATTTACTCCATGTGTCTTGACTGACAGTCAGCTTAGAGAAAACAGAGCAAAGCATTTGTTGTACCACAGAGGAGCCGGACAAAAGATGACCTTTGCTTTGCAAAGAGATGTGACAGAAGATTAATATTATTATTATATGGTCCAATTATTATACATGTTTCAATGGAACCAAGAAAGATAGATGGCCCAGGAATTTTTCCAGACAATACAGATTAGAAAGTAAAAGTCCCCTTGATAATTTTACTGTATAAGAATAACTAAGAATGTCTTGCGAGTTGTTTGTTTTTTCACTGGTGGAGAGTCATGACTTTAGAAGAGAGGTAACAACACAGGTGGAAAGAGATTTGGATGAAACCTTTCCATAACAGCAATACATTTTTGAGGAAATAAATAAATTTTTATCCAATTCTACATTAGGGTTTTTTTGTTTGTTTGTTCCTATGAAAACAAAATAATGTAAAAATCAGTGGAAAGTTGGTACAGGCAGCCTGGTTGAATCTGTGCTTTTTTGTATATATATGAGAGCAGTTACTGTTTTCCAGTAGTTTTACACAAACTTAAAAGGTCTGAAAACCAAAAAAAGGGAATCATATTTCAGGTTTGTTGGTATTTTCAGGATCACCCAAAAGCAAAAACAATAGCACTGCTTCCATTTTCAAAGTTTGCATCTTTCTATGCCATCTCTCAATTTCATAAGTAAACCCTGCACACACAGTAATTATTCAAATAATGGGATAGTGATAACAAGACACACAACAGTTATTCAGATACTAGGATGGAGATAACAAAGACCCAAAAAGAAAGGTTAAAAAAAAACCAACCCCAAACAACCAAACTTATCAAAGCACTGGAATTTTATAAGTCATTTTTCAAAATCAGAGACCAGATTAGAGAAATACTTAAAGAAAAAAAATCTTTAAATTGGGATCAAAATATGTCAGTCTACTGAAGTGATTTGGATCCATTTAGGTCCAGATCTACACTTGGACACCACGTTCCTACCAAAATCATTTTTGATATCAAAATAACTGGCAGTGCTGGCAGCACAGTTCAGGAACACATCTTGTTTTATTTTAAAGTAAGACAGAAATATTCCCACAAAGTTTAGCCTGAAAAAAAAACCAAACCAAAAATGGAAAAAACAACCTGGAAAAAAAAACAAACCCTGGGAAAAAAAAAAAAAGGGAAAAAAAAAAAAAAAAAAAAAAAAAAAAAAAAAAAAAGATCAGTTTTCAGCATCTGAATGTGTATTTTGTGTGGCCAC
>WTXV02045161.1:0-29023 GCA_009823435.2 Nymphicus hollandicus | reverse complement strand
CACACTGTCAAGATTTTCTCTCTACCTACAAAGTTTAGCACTTTGATTTTTTTAACTTTGATTTTGAATTGTAAAAGGAAATATTCTGAAACTGTAAAATCATTGACTTAGTATTACACAGAAAACATCACAGAAGCAGGAAACAGTCTATATAGATGTACGTATAATATTCCTAATTGATACACAAGCTTTAACTTCATCTATCAAGAAATTCAGCTTTCCTTATTCTGGTCTATCCTCTTCTAGATAGTTTAAACCCATCACATTTTTTAGATCACAGAGAGCAAAGAGTATACTGAGAGTATATATGAGCTACTTATAGTAACCACACACTGCAAAAGAGAACAGATTATATAGAATTTCCTTGCTGATGTACCTCATTGGCACAACAAAACCCATTCTTCGCATAAAATTAGTGCCATTTACACTAACACATTTCTGCAAGCAGAATGTTATCAATACTTCTTGAGTCCATCAACCTTGTACAGACTATGCCACTGTGCAGGTTAGCTTGAGGTAAAGCTTTCATTGTTATGGTACTCTCTTGACTGCCTGTAGTACAGTGGATTTTGTGGGTCTCTGGAAGTTTTTACCTTTTATGTAAACTATTAAATTTAGTTTGCTCAAGTGCTGCTAGTAATGGGGACCAGCAGGTATATAGGACACATAGGTAACACCTTATACTTACAGCTCCTGACTGTTGTACCCACAAGTATGGCGCCATATGCCATCCCATATCCCACTGTTCAGTGCACAACCTATGCCATTAGGAGCTTTTTTTTTTTCAAATAGTAAAATATTTAACACACTTCAGGGAGCTCTTTTCAAAATGTACCCTGATAAATGGAAGTTTGGGAAGCACAAAAGACATTTTTCTAAAATATAAACTTTACATGAAGTGTCTGAAAATAGACCTAATACAGAGTGTTTACCACCTTCCTCACCTCTGTGCCTGTGTGAAGTCATAAGCAAATATGAAACTGCCAAAAGCAGAGTGCGAGTGGACAAATTAATAATTGTGTGAATGGATTTCTAGAGCCAGGGAGATTTTATTTCTTGCTTTCTTTCTGTGGGTACTGGAAAAGTAATGTTTTTTAAGCATCCTTTTTTCTGAAACACTTACTGAAACATGTTATTTAAGGAAAAAAATGCAAAAATCTGGCAACAAATAAATGAATGAGAGAGTTTGCTTCAACACATGTCTTCTCATTTATTGTCTCAATTTTAACACATTCTTTTCTTGCAGAAGAATTTTTTTCAAGAGAGATTTATCTGCAAACACAGCCTAGAAACATGAATTATGTGATTGAAACTACTGATAGGTTTTGTTTGTGACTTGTCTATGATTCTGTGGAATGTAGGTATTTTACTGAATAAGGTTAATTGTTACTTTTAGGTGCCAGCTCTCTATAATGTAGCACAAAGGTTTTCAGTGGCAAACTATAACTGAGCTCTCAGATGATAATAAAAACATTACAGCATATTGAAAACTTTCCTTCTTTCTTTCCTTTCTCACTTGACATGTTCTGAAATGTAGTTGTGGAAGTCATTCAGGTCTGAGCATTCATGCATGCACACTGAGCTCAAGATTCACAATTAATTCCCGTTCCCACCTCCCCCACAGCCTGGGCCATCCGTTGTGTTTGTGCAGTTTGACATTAGTTCATAGCCTCGATATTGCTTGTTGCCCCCAGGCTGCAGCTGGAGCTTCATGGCAGATTACTTGACTTAGCAGCCCTGTCTGACGCGGTGGCTGTGGAGAAAGGGAAAGGAACTTCAGTGTTGTGTTGGACCCAGCAGCTCTGAGACGTTGCTTAGCCCCCTTAGTATTCAAAAGACCCCATCAGTGAAGAGCCTCCTGTTCTTCAGAAATGGCACCCACCCTACAGCACCTAATGGTGACTACAAATGCAGAATGAAGCTGATTGAAATGCCTTAGAGAGAGATCTGGGCCTCTCTCTGGTCAAATCTTGTTTCACAGCAACTCTAAATGGCCTGGTTTCTCTTTATTGCAGCCTGTTGCAATCTCTAGTCAAATGAGGAAATATGCCTGAAGTGCCCTGTGTTTTCTGACCCACAACAGTACTGTCCTAGTCATCAGAAAGGACTGAGAATGTGATTCATGTGCTCTGACTTTGCAGGTCACTGGCAACCCACAAATGTATTGAAACCTATTAATACAATCCATACAATGTTAATGTCAATGCAATTATGGCAAACATTTTAAATCAGTTTAGAGACATAAAATCCACAATTATTTTAGCCCTCAGCAATTTTAAAGAGTTTACATTGATTCCAAATCATAACTCTTTTCAGTAAAAACAGATCTTCATTTTCTAAGACAGTAAAGCTTTTAGTATAAAGCAAACCATGGAGCAGATAAATGTATGATTTGCAAAGAAGACATAAAGCAATTTTATTTTTGCTCTGAGCCAAGGAAAGAGTTATGCTATACAGGCTCAGGTCAAATGCCCAAATACAGAGCTGAAGCTAATGAACTTGCACCCATACCCTACACTGTTGAATTTGACCTTCAAATTAAGCACAGAAATATCAGTAAAAAATGCCTCCATAGATAAATCCCTAGCTTTGTGGAAGATTGGAGACTGCCTGAGCACGGTAATTATAGACCACACAGCATGTCTCAGTTCCCATTTAAAAGAGAGACTTATTAACAAAGTGATCATGTTTCAAAAAAGACAGAAAGAAATCCATTTCATGTTTAATGCCTTTCTTGTTGTTTTATGGCCAAAGGTCCTGTGGGGCAGAAAATTTTCATCCAGAAAAATAAAGCTAATGTAAGATAATTTGTCCTTCTGACAGACATCCTCCTTCAGTCCTGTCTTAGAAATTTATCTGAGTTGCTGAGGTGACAAACACTTTGGTTTGCCATAGGTCACACATACAAACTGGGAATCTCATCCACAGTTGTTTGAAGTTAATAGGATTTCTTCTCTTCTGGGTGTTTGCTAGAGCCATGTTATAGAAGACACTGAGTCTCCATGAGGGAAATTTATTTCAGATTAAGGGAACTTGAGTGGCCTTGCTGTTTCTCATTCTGAGAATCAAGGACACCATCATGTGATCAGGCAAGTGTCCCTCACTCCCAGACACATAGTGGTGACAGTGCAACTTAATAAATTATGAATTCTATGTGGGTGAATCAGAGTAACTTCATTCAAGTCAATGAATGCGCATGAGAAGATGGAAACTTTCTGCATTTCTCTTCATATGCTTTGATTAGTATAATATAAATGCCTGAAATGGGATTCATGTACTGACTTTGGCCATCTGTAAGTTAAAGCCTCTATGGTGGTAATGAGTTCACGGAATAGGATATGTAAGTGCCTGCAAAAAGTTAGTGTGTCCAAACTCTCCTTACAGGTACAGGAGACCTAATTGTTATCATTAGTGCAACTTAGAGAGTGATTCAGCTGAACAGTCACTACTTCAGGATGAATTCACATGTTCCCAAGGCCTTGGTGGCTGTATTGATTAGACTGTCCTTGACTATGAAGGGAGCTTTGCCTCCTGGCACATGTAAGAAATTACACAGACACCAAAATACAGGTGTTTTGGCCTATGAGCTGGTCTCAGTCATAGTCTTTACTAGTCTTCCTGGCTTTTTCTCTAGTAAATACAGAGAAGTTTGTCTTGAGGTTAACTCATTTTTTCTTAAAACCAGAGGATTTAAACCCAAACCAAAGCAGGTGTACCACTACGTCTGGGAAGAAACATAGTCATGGCTTAGCCTAGACAACTGATTTTTGAAAAGCTACAGTTAGGTGAACTGAATCCTAATGACAAATATTTGTGGAAGTTTTGAAAATTAAATGCTTGGGAGCATGTAGAACTAAGAAAAACGTTCTAAAGACCAGGAACTCCATGGGGCTGCTCTGTAATTTGAACTGTCAGCTGTCAACTTGCCTGCTCACATGCAGCCAAGTTTACTACAGCTCTGTCCCCTGCTCTCAGCACAACCACAGGGCAACATAAAATTCTCTGGTGTGAGTCAGGCTGGTATGCAGTACAGCTGCCACATTGCCCCACCCCAGAGCCTAGCAGGGCACTTCTAAGATTTTCTCACTCTGAAAGAACCTGGTCTCCATTTCCTCCCACTTCTACCCTGCCAGCCGTCTCCTTTCATGCTGCTTTTAGCAGCGGTTTTGATTAGTGTTGTGCAGTCAGCCAAACAGAGCACACATGAACAGGATCACCCAGGCAAAGCTGACAGCTCTTGGCATCCAGAAGCTCAGCTATTGGCACACATTTTTTGTAACTGATTTATCAACTTACTTTTTCTCAGAGTCTTTCTCATGTAAAACAGAAAAACAAATAAACAAAATCTGTGTATTATAATAGTGAAGTTTTCCTTTCTTCTGCTTCATGCTAACAAATAATCCATCTGATTCACAAAATTGCTATGCTGTGTTATTTCTAGCACAAAATTTCTATTTTCTAAAATAGGCTAAGTTTGGACAAAGTTACATGTGATCCACAAGCAATAAAGGCAAGAAATAACCTGTGGTTTATATTTGAATTCATCAGTAAATACCGTAGCAAAGATTTTATGGAAATATATAAGCAACATGGTAATATTTCTAAATAGCAAAGAATTGTCAGGGATTTTAAGCATTGCCAGCAGTACAGAAATATCCAGCAGGTGAACGTTAGGAATGAGCATTATGCTTGATCTCAAAGTCAGTTTTGAGGATTGTTAAAACCAGTAATGACTTTGAAAGAAATAACAAAAGCCAGTCCTGATATTCATCTGCTAGATATCCCTGTCATGCCAATACTGTTTGAAACTGTGCTCAAACCTGCTCTGTCAGAGTCGTGAAGCTACTGTTAGAAGAAAGAACAGGATTTTGGCTTGCTAAATTTTACACATACTGGAGAGGTTCTCAGTCTTTTTTATAATAATAAAGATTTACTCATTTCCTCTTATAACTAATATCAATGTCTGATAACAAATATAAAAGAAAAAACTTTCCTTTTCATATCATGATGAGACATCAGTAAACTTAGTTTTCATAAGTACATGTGAAAAGACTGATATAACACCAAGGAAAAATAAGGGCTAAGGAATTAAGACATTTAAATGTCTTTTAAAATGACTTGAGGTTCATCTGTTTAAAAGCTAGTCTTTTCTCATGAAATGTACAAATATTTCTTTTTGTTTTGAGTCATCCATAACTTTTGCAAGTTTCCTATAGCTCTTTTGTATGGATCTTCTTAAAGACACCTTTGTTGATTGTTGATACTGGGACAATTTAAAATAAGAAGCTAAATTCATCCCATTCCGACTCTGTGCAGCCAGGTTTTACCTGAATACTTCTGTCTGTTTTGCACTTTTGCTTTCATGCTTTTCCCTCCATACCTGATTGTAAGAGTAGGAGAACAACTGTAGTCTGGGCTCCCTCAGAGAAGTACTGTGAGACAGAGCTTGGGATAAGGGACTCCTAATGCCTTGTCTGTGGAAATTATTTTACAGCTTGTTGCCATCTATGAGGCATGAACTGTCATCCTCCTGGGGCATCAGTTTATATCAAAACACACCGTTACCTATACATGGAAGACCTGCTGACCAGCAGGAGTGATGGTGGTTACTGCACATTACAGTGGATGTCATACTCAACACACCAATACATGTCCTGGCATACAAAAGTACAAACAAATTGTGAATTGAAGTACTTATGAAATGGTGGTTTGCAGAAGTCCAGCTGACTGGTAAACAGAGTTTAGCCCTTTACCCAGAGCAGACTTAGTGTTATGCTTCTGCACTTTCTGACTCTTTGGGTGGAAGACAGGTGTCCAGATTTACCAGTATTTCTTCCTGTGATTTGCCATTTCTGTTTCTGCCCCACTTATAGGAATAAAAAGTCCCTTGGAAGTGTCTTTTGTGGTGTGTGGCCAGGTCATGCTCTGTGGTGAACCCAAAGCCCCCACCCTTCTAGCCTGAATAATACCTCTTCTCTTCTGGTATTTCCAAGAGCACAAGTATGATCTAACCCATTCTACCCTGAGTATAGAAAAGCCTGTGAAATACTACTTGGTGTTATATTCCAGTGGGATACACTTCAGATGTGAATGAATGCCATCTGGCTGCTGTGTGAAAAGTATTCTTCAAAGACTTGCCAGGGATTGGCCTTTCATAGCCAAGTTTTTGTTTGCACTTTTCAGGGGCAATGTGCATAAATACTACTACACTTCTCTAGGCAACTTACAGCTGAGATGTCAGGAGTAGGAAAATTTCAGTGAAGGTTTGTATTTTTCTTCTTTTAAACTAGATGAAGGCTTGGAGCACAGGAAAAAGCTGTCTCCTATTGATGATGGTAACGATAAGCCATTATCGCTGATGAGCTGAAGCGAAAGGGCCTGGCTGCTCATTGGACTGAAGGTGCAAGGCATTAAAGGGGATTAAACCAGCATGGACTCTGCCAGCCTAATCCACTTGGCACCAATGAGCTGCAGGGAGACCTAGATGCTTTGTGATTATGGCATGTATAAAGAGGCTTAAAAGAAAATAAATAGTCAGTTTAGTTTCCATAGAGGTTTTGGTGGTAATTGACTTCTGTGATCCTTCCTTTCTGCCCCTTCTCTTTTTTACAATCATTGATTAGAAACTGTGCTCTACTCCACTTTAATACCCATGAAACATAGAAAGCTTTTATTTCACAGTGAAAAATCAGAGCTTTAGGGCAGAACAAGGGCTTGTAATTTACCATGTATGTATGGTCAGAGCAATGCTGCAGCATTACCTTTGCTCTGACTCTGCTAAGGCCTAAAGCAGGTCCAGCTTCATTAGATTAGATAATGGAAATACTCCATGGCAGTTACCTGAGACTGAGATTGGATCCCCATACCCTTTCCCAGTATCTCGAGTGCAGTATGCTATATACTCAGGAAGGCAGCTTTCAGTGGTGGTACATCTCCTCTAAGGAGGAGGGAACTGCAAAAGAAAATCATGTCTTCTACAGTGAAGTTGTTATTGATGGCAGATCCAAGATTCAGGTGGCTCCTGATCCAAGCCACATGCTGGAGACAATAATGAAAGGCTGCTTGTGTCTGAAAAGAAAACATTATTCTTTACAATCTATGGATAAAACCAGTCTCTTCCCAGAAAAAGTCAGAGGAGGAGCCTAACTTTAGGTGTTCTTACTTACCCAGGGAAGAACTATCCATGTCCATTGACTCTGAAATGAATGCGGAAAAGCTATGTTGCAGCCACCAATAAGGATAAACCCAGCAGTGTCTCCAGGGAGAAATGTAAAAGCAGATTTTTTCACCTATAGTCAGCAGTGAAAAATACATAATGTTCCATCTATTGAAAAACAATTGTCTGCAAACAAAAGGATTTATGGTGAACATATGGCTGTCATTTTTTTCTTTATTACTTCAATGCATAAACCCAAAGGGTAACATGGTTCAGACTAACTCCAGCACATACAACATGTGTGTTATTCCCTTAATTAAGCTGTTGTAAAGAACTGAAATTCCAGCATCGGTAGGGACAGGTCTGGAGCAGTGCAGTATTTGCTAAGAGGTAATTTTTAAGGATTAATGAAACAATGGTACAGAAGACCTTTCCTCTGTTCACTTTTACTTCTGACCTTTTCTGTCTGAACAGAGTTTTCTGATTAAGCTTTTGAAGGGTGTAACACAAAACCAGTACATTACTCCATTCGAACAAGAAACCTGTTAAAATAAAGCACTAAATATGTTTATTTGTAAGTGGAAAAGAAAAAAAAAAAAAAACCATTAAAAAATCCACTAGGCAAACAAAAAGCCAGAGGCAGGGGTTTTTAGAGGTAAAGACATTTGAAAGGCTTTAATTTTTCTTTGCTTTTGGAGTAATCACTATGTGAAGATAAGAGATCATTAGACCTACATCAGTATGTGGCCTAAGAGCTGCTCTTCTGTAGCCCATGAAGGATGCAATAACCCATGCAATAACCCAACTGAAATTCCCACAGAGGTTAAACAATAGCCTCCTGTTTGTAGCTGCCTCTGGTTCATTTAGTAAAAAATGTATAACCCAAGTTTTATCAGATTCAGCTATAAAGATGAGGTGCTCGATGTTTCCTGTGGTAAGTGGACTTCTTTGATCCATTATCCTGCTAATTAGCAACAGGGTTGACCTCTTCCTGGATTTAACTGCTCTTGCCTATTTTTTTCTGGCTCCCTGTATTTGCTTAATTAGACACAGCCATGAATGCTCCCACAGTTCAAGCCATCTTGAAGCACTTTGGCTTGTTTGTATGGATCCTGCACCCTCTGAGTAGAGAGTCAGGCTTGCTAAAGGACTAGATTCAAAGGCTAGGGAAGTCAAGAGAAGACTCGAAGTCAAATGACCAGACTCTAGCACAGTAAATAAAACCCAGCATGAGTCCACAGAGTGTAACTGGAGCCAGGCCAATATGTACAAGCAAAGAATTTGGCCAAAAAGTTTACTTTCTAATCCTCAATTCATAGCAGGATTATCTACACAACGGACATAAGAAAGACTGAATTTGGTCCTCTGTGAGCCTGCATGACTTTCTAAGGAAGAAAATGTCTCACTGTCTCACTGATATATCTGTGAAAATTTGCAAGAGAGCTTATCTTTCAGAATATTTACTGCTTTTTTAAAATCATTTTTAGATTTCTAATTGGCTGATCTGGAAGTGACACTGAAAGATGGTATAGTCCCAGCCCCAGCCTCGAGAAATATGCTTGTGTTGTTTCTGACATATATTTATCTGTCCTGCTTTTAAAATCATGATAGAGACTCCCTTATTCTTTAACAATCTATTTTTCTGCTTCTCTGTGCTGACAGGTTTTTCCTCTTATGTCTGTGTCTCCACAGCTGCAATATAGGCCCATTACCTTCCCATCGTATAGGAAGAATCATTTATTCCCTTCTTTTTTTGTGATATCCCGTTATATGTTTGAAAATGGTTATCATGTCTTCCTATATTCTTCTCTTCCTAGACTAAACAAACTTCTCTAAGTCATCTGTGTGTGTGGAGGACAAATTTATAGGATCTTAGTGGAGCAGACCTTAAGTTAAAGTGAAGGTCTTGTCATCTATGGGAAGCAGAAGCAGCTACTCCTCTTCATAAGTGTCAAATATCTGATAAAAACCTATAGCCTGCCTGAACAGGTCACTGCCTGGCCAGCTGAATTTGATGATTGTTCATGCAGGAGCCACACTGCTTTCTTTTCCTAATTTCCTTAGGACCCTGGGACTCCTGAGGAGTGTAGGAAGGCAGAATCTCTTGTAGAAACACTGTATCAGTTTGCACACTCTTAAACCAGATACAGTAATGGAGAGAACTATACAGGCAGTGACCCTTTTATTGTGCACCCACACTGAAGGACCAGAGATGGAATCAGGATCTTTCTTCCATGAGGGGTGCAGGACAGTTCCATGACTGGAAATTGGATGTATTGTGTCATGCTTTACTTTAAAGATGGACCACAAGAAATTCTTCGCCAATTAAATTCTGTGATTGAAGATATGAGATAGACCTGCTATGGTTAAATCTAAATTTTACAGGAGGGAAGTAGAAAGCAGGAAATAGAAAGGGAGGACTGAAAAATCAGAATGCTTCTTATCAAATTTTATTTTCTACATGGTTTTGTCCTAGATATGTTTAACATAGTTGAGTATTTGAGGCACAGACTACATGTTGTAGAACATGTGGTCTTCCTTTCATTAAGGATGCTACTTTTTCATTATCAGGCTTTCTCGATGGTTGCAAAATTAGATGTGAGTATTCAGTACACCTTCAGTTTTGTGTGTGAACTTAAGCTGGAAAAGAACTTTTCTCAAAGTATAATATATATCAAAGGCACTGTTTGAGATAACCACATTGCTGAGGGTTAAAAATTGAGTGCTTTAACATCTTCAAAGTACTCTGGTTTATTCTGTCTCAGCAATATCTTTAACTGGAAGCTTTCAAAGTTAATAGTTAGATTTTTTTTCCTCTGACTACAGCACAGAGATTATTGCAAATGTGTTAATCAGTTTATTTATATTTTAGGGAATCCATGTGGTTTCTCACATCATGTGACAGCTATTTCTTTAGAAAACTGCACCTCCTCTTGTAAGCTTTCCAAAATCTGTAAAGAACTTGTGGAAAACAAAACACACATGTATGGTTTATGTGTGACAATGAAATGCCCTCAAAGACATACTAAGACATGGGATTCAGGAACGACACATGTCAACATGCAACTCCTACATACTCCCTACACTTTTTTCTGTTCATTTTTTCCTTAATTTCTACTTCAGAAATGCAGTGTGTCATCATCCATGTCTAACTAACAAGTTACTGTTGCAAAACCCTAGGCAAATTCCAAAGCTATACGGCACAAGGGTAGGTACAACCTCTGCATTCTCCTGTCTCCATAAACATTCCTGTCCTAGGGAATTTTGAATCTCAGGCATTGACAACCTTCAGAAGATTTCAGAGAGTGTAGCATATCTTATCATCAAACTTTAATTAAAGTGCGCTATGGCTCATGGAACAGCTACAGACATCTCACTGTGGCTCTGTGGGTCACAGGCACCCCATGAAATCCCCGAGCCAGATGGTGTTTTCCTCTGTCAGTCATGAGATGATGAAAACTAGTTACCTTTACTTCTTCTAAAACAAAAGGTAAAAAAAAAGTGCAGTACTTTGTACTTTCAAAGCACAGTTCACCAGTGTGTCATGAACGCTTCAGCCAGTTTAGGGAAGAGATGAAATTCTTCCTTTTTCCTGGATAAGGAAACTAATACGGAGAGTTCAAAGGGATGGTAGCTGGATCCAATCTACTCAGATAAATACTGGAACTGCCAAACTGGAGTTAGGGCTTCCAGTACCATAACTCATACTTGACCAGTATGCAGCAAAGACTGCCTTCTGTCCTGTCACTACATTGCCTTCCTTGTGTGAAAAAACTGTCAATGCCAACATTGTGCCCCTTACTTACTGTTACTGTGGACAATCTATAAGTACAACCATGCTGCAATTAAAATCTGCTTAAGTAATATTCAACTGGCCATTCTTAAAATATGTATCCTCCCAGATTAAGCTTTTCATAAGCTTTGACTGAAGGTTCTTAACATTTCAATTTCTAAAATAAAAGTAATGTTAGCATACCAGCAAACTTCTGAATGCTTTTGTTTCCCAGATGATAGCAATTTCTCTTGAAAATGATAAATCATAGCTTACTGTTACAGAATTTCATAGAGAATGATAGCAATAATGACAGACTTTAGGGACACCTCTTGTCAGGACTGGCATTCCTGGCCTCACTGTCATATCTCTTCTATTTATCTTCTCATTTACTCTAAATTGTAATTCTCAAAATAGCATATGACAGAAAACACTCATCAGCTTCTCTATTTAGCTGAAAGCATTTGGGCAGCTGGCTCACTTTTTCTTTCCCAGATAGCTCTTCTGTAGAGTTCAGTGGGGGTATAATGTGAAAACATATCCATGTTATGAGTTGGCATTCAGATGAAGAATTTAAATAGAGCCTAACTATTCTTGCCCTAAGCAAGCAAATGCCTTGAAACTAACTAGGTTCAGATGCTTCAAAGTGCTGTACTTACACAGAAAATCTCATTGCTTTACTACAGGTATATAAGCAAAAAGATGATTGAGTGTGCTTGCAGGTCTCTGCTGGGGAAGGGGAGGGGTAGGCAGTTGTCATCATGTGGTTGTGATAGCAAAGACCACAGAATCTATCAAGGAGTCTGAATTCAACTCTGGATTTTTTTAGAAGATATAATGAGAGTTTCTGATACTGGAAAAATTATTGCAAGCATAAACATACATAAAATTAAAATTAAATTCTTTTTTCCTGTTTGCTGGGGAATCTAGGCGATGAAAAAGAGGAACTGAAGTAGCTGAATTCTTAATAAAAATGAATCTTGTTAACAATACTAGAACACAGCAAGTTGGGGATTTTTTTGGTTGGTTTTTTTTTTTTTTTTTTCAAATGTTACAGATAGTATCCAAGATCTGTTCAGAAAAAGATCCAGTGATTAAAATGTGGGAGCAGAGGTAGCAGATCATGTAAAAAAGTAGAATTACCTTTCCTGCAGCAAAGAGAACTGAGAACCAAGTTACCCCAAATCTTTATTTGGGGTATATTTATATGTACCCCAAACCACAGCTCTAACAAATGCACAGGTGTCTATGGTCTCATTGTGTGCACGCAAGTCAGACAGAACAAGCCTTTTTTTTGTTGTTGTGACTTTTTTGCTTGTTTATTTGGTTGGGTATTGTAGCATCTATCTGTCATGGCATTGTGAGGGACTTCAAGCTGAAGGTCCTTATGCTGCTAATATTAAACCAGCCTTGGGATTTTCAAACTGTGAAGACAAGAGACTCCTAATTCCAAAGTCCTAGACCTGAGAAGGTCAAATACTGAGTGAGAGCTCTTCACAACAGATAAGGAGGCATTGAGCTAACAGTCACCCAGTGAAAGTGAGCATTGCTTGGTTATTTACTGCTGTCAAAACAGTAAAGCCACAATTATTAATCCTATTCACATATCTAAGAATGATCATGAACTGAATGAATGAGGTGTAGGAGTGGGAAGAAATAGTACTTAGAAAAAATACTTACAACCTTATTCAAAATAAATATAAAATAAAACAAAACAAAATAAAATAAAATATAAAATAAAACAAAGCAAAACGATCCAGCTTCAGGGATAAAATGGAATACCGTTCGAAAGAGAAATGGACATATAAAAATGAGTAGGGGGAAGAAAGCTGATAGTCATGAACATAAATTACAATCTAGTCATTGTGAGAATGTGCCAAGAGAAGCAAAAACAGGTGAGTATGAAGAGTTTTTAAGTGTACTTATAAACAATAAGAAGGCCTTGAATTGTTTCTAATTATAACTAGAATAAAAGGAACCCTAGTTGGGGGGTGGAAACAGCAGTTATGCTCAGAATACATATGTGTATGTCATCTAAATAAAGCAATCCTGGACAGGCTTTCTTAGAGCTTCCCTTGGCCCCTGAGAAGAAACATTATTAAACCCAATAGATGCTAATTCATGTAATTAGTATGCATTAGATTATGGATTTTAACATCTGAAAAGTGATGTTTGGACATATTAATTATTCTACATGATAAATCAGCTTATCTACATTTGCATGGTCAAGTACTCTAGGAAGAAATTATTTACTGTGAGGGTAGTGAGACACTGGAACAGGTTGCCCAGAGAAGTTGTGGCAGTCCCACCCCTGGAAGTGTTCAAGGCCAGGTTGGATGCGGCTTTGAGCAACCTGGTCAAATGGAAGGTGTCCATGCCTATGGCAGAGGGGTTGGAAGTAGGTGATCTTTAAGGTCCCTTTCAACCCAAACCATTCTATGATTTTCTTATTCCTGGTATGCCCATCAGTAGAATGAGTTTTAGTCTTTAGAGCTGACATTATTTTTTCGTCTTTCTTTGATCATAGAAAACGGATTTTATAATGTTTTGCCAGAGAGTAATCTTATTTTATCATTTGAATTTCTTTTGGAAGAAAAGACCTCATAGCAGCCTTCCAGCATCTGAAGTGGGCTTATAGGGATGCGGGGGAGGGATTCTTCATTAGGGACTGTAGTGATATGACAAGGAGTAACGGGTTCAAACTTAAACAGGGGAAGTTTATATTGGATATAAGGGGGAAGTTCTTTACTGTGAGGGTGGTGAGGCACTGGAATGGGTTGCCCAAGGAAGTTGTGAATGCCCCATCCCTGGTGGTGTTCAAGGCCAGGCTGGACAGAGCCTTGGGTGATATGGTTTAGTGTGAGGTGTCCCTGCCCATGGCAGGGGGTTTGGAACTAGATGATCTTAAGGTCCTTTCCAACCCTAACTATTCTGTGATTCTATGATTCTATGATTGTGCTGGAGCTCATTTTCTGGAATCGCTCTGTGGGCCTGAGAACAGACTCTGTGTGTGTGGTACATGCAGCAAGGCAGTTGAAAAAAATGTTTGCTAATCATATCATGTTATGGACTTCTGAAGGGTTCTAAAGTATGCAAGGTTTCTTTAAGGTTAGGCAGCATAATTATCTACTACTCCAGTCTAAAAAAAGTAATTATAAAGATCAAAATAGGATCACCAAGTTTCAGAACGCTGCATTTTACATTTGCCTATCCCAAAATCTTGGGAATACAATCTTTTGTTCCCACTTAAGGGTCTCATACACCAGTTTACTGGAAGAGGCCCTCTCCCACTACTCAGTTAATTTTCTCTCACTTGCACTTCTATTGCATGATATACCTCAGCATTTGTTATAGTGCACATACTTCTTTTTCCTCCAGAATAATGTTAAAACTAAACAGCAATGGATATTATTACTATAAGCTGAATAGATGAAGCAAAAGATATAGCAAAAAAATGTTTTGTTAGGTTTTAAGAAAAATTCAGACAGATTGGTATACAGAAGATCGTATATATCATTGTACACATAAGATTGTTAATATGAAAGTGTAGTTGCAAGCAAAGAACAACTGAACAAAGCAAGAACTCTTGAGCAGGTATTGAAGAGATGATACAGTAGGAATGAAAGCTGTAAAGACTGCAGTGGGGACCAGAATACTTGTAAAACATCCTCAGGAGGTGCACAGGTGGTGACTTTGAAATGCCACTGTATGCAAATAGGTGATACAATAGGATTTGTAGGTGGGACATATCTCATACGATGTTGATCATCTAGAAGTTGTATGTGCAATCTAGGCAAATTGTCTACATTCATCTTATCTTAGAAGAAGTGTTAAAGGAGGAAGGCTAAATTATCCTGTGTGGGTGTCTCTTTCCGCTGAGGCAAGGTGTTTCATATTGCCTAGGTGCTAATTTCTAGACAGGTAAAAATGGGCAAGATGCAGCCTGCCTTCTGTCTTTAGATACACCCAAAGATAGTGGGAAGCTTCTGTAATTCTCTTCCATCAATAATGTACACTTTTTCATATCCATAAAGCCTTGATTCAGCAGTGTCTTTTGAGAGAGAGAAAGCCCCTGGATAGCACTTATGTAGGACCATGTTTTAAAGACAGGATGCATGGTATCCATCTAACTGATTATGGGTGTCTATATCTCATACATTTAAGTTCCTGACACAGTCAGTGGAGATCTAACCATTTAAATGACATTCATTTACCCAAATGAATTTCATCCTCAGCTTCATAAATTGGCTGAATTTCCTCCTCTGACCATCAAAGAAACTTGCACAGCTGGTCTGGATGCTGCTACTCTTACTGATGAAATCTACATTTGAACAGGACAAGTCAAACCTTTAATGTGTTAATGCATTTACTTTTGCTACTTATACGAACATCCCCAATGAAAAGGAACATTTGCTATACTACAAACCCACTTAATTTCCGAGTAACAATCAACTGTTTCCAGATCCCCAGGTAATTTAATAATTTGTTGGTGAAAGCAGGGAGAAAACCTCTAGGTACAGATGGTTTCATTTTGGGATTAAAATAAGGAAGTCTACAAAAGTAGCCAGTGAAAATAACTTACAGTTTTATTGAAAGATAAAGATCCAGTCCCTCAAATTGTTAATTCTCACTTCTGAGAGGCTCAGCACTTCCCACTATTTCTTCAGTGAAGATTGTGCATGCTAGATCTTTCCCAGAAGGCATTTAACTTAAATTCTTGTAAGTCTAGACTGAAAACACCAAGCTGCTCACAGGCCAGTTATACCAAAGTATTATATCAAACTTGCTTCAGTGACTTGGCAACTCTGGAGAGGAGTAACATCCTTCTCTCAGGAAATAAGGCCTCCTGATTTATGAATTTGTTAGACATTTAGTCATGAATTAGCAACATGTAATGCCACATTAAAACATTCTATTTGAGATCAGGAACCAGAAAGTTTATTTGAGCCAGCAGTCCTGCTTGACAAATTTGTATCATGCGTTTGTAAAGCCAGTTCGTATATTCACAAAGGTACAAAAAGGCTCCCCCTCACACACAGATACGGATCCTATCCATCTTATGCTGCATTTTAACTTTGCTCTTTTCAGAAATGTATAACCTGATGCCATAACATACTTAACATGATGTACTAGAAAACCAGACATAAAGCAAAAAAGAAGAGGCTTTGTTTGCCATCACTTTCAGAAAGTGACTTTGGAGAGTTTGACCGGTATATTTCAAGTATTGAAAAACATCTATCAAAGAGCACAGCAATATACTTCAGAGTTACTGGATTCATCAAAGGACAATTCTGAGGAAAATGGAAGGAAAGAAGAAAAAGAGCTGAAACAGAGATTACTTGGGCTGTAAACATTTTATTTACCCTTGTTATCTTGGATGAATCTGTGATTGGCCGGTACACAAGGATGTTCTGTGGGAGTAAGGGCAGCCTTCCATATGGATCACACAGGGGCCGGCCACAGCTGTTTCCCACTGCTTGGGGGAACAAGTAAGCTATCTGCCTTTGAGTACATGGGCAGGTGGTAAGATCAGCTGAGGTTTCTTTTTCTCTCCCACTAAGGTAACCTTCATCTTGGCATTTACTTACTCATGACTGTTTGACTTTGCAGATTTATTCATCTATTAATCTAGCAGAAGAAGGAGTAAAGGGAGGAGAGAGGGAATGTTAATGGAAAATCTCAGGATTTTTAAAAAAAGAAACTGACCCCCTTCAGGAGATCCATTATGTACCATTATTGTGACCATAAGGCTCATCATCAGAGGTTAGCTCTTTAGATCCTTTGGAGTTAATAGTGGCACATTTGTCAACTTCTGCAAAATCAAGAGGAAGGAGGAGAGACATGTTTTGCCAGCAGTGTTTAAAGCTGACAATAGAGGCATCTCAGAAATCCTGAATTAATTCCAAGCTCCATTTGCTAGAAACCCTTCTGACCACAACCACATTTTTGCTCCATTTCCTTCCTTGTCAGACAGGATGGAAGTCTTTATTCTTTGCACACTGTGGTTTTATTCTATCATTTTAGGCAATACTTGCTTTCCTCTCAGTCCTCACTGCTTTCTATTTTAGTCACTTTTCTGCTTCTTTTCAGCTAAGAGCAAGAGAGGGAGTCTTTTCATGGCTTTGGTGCCACAAAGGCCCTAAGCAGTCAGGGAATGATTTATAGAGCAAGCCTGGATCAGTTCACGGCCTTGTGAGAGTCTCTGTCATCCAAGGCAGGGACACGTCTGCTAGACCAAGCTGCTCCAAGCCCCATCCAATGTGGCCTTGAGCACTGCCAGATAACGGGCAGACACAGCTTCTCTGGGCAACCTGTTCCAGTGTCTCATCACCCTCACAGGGAAGATTTCTTCCTAATATCTAATCTACCCTCTTCCAGTTTAAAGCCACTCCTCCTTGTCCTATCACTACTTGCTCTTATATAAAGTTCCTCTTCAGCTTTCTCATAGGCCTTCTTTAGGTACTGGAAGGCTGCTCTAAGGTGTCCACAGAGCCTTCTCTTCTCCAGGCTGGACAAACCCAACTCTCTCAGCCTGTCTTCATAAGAGAAGTGCTCCAGCCCTCTGATTACCTTTGTGGCCCTCCTCTGGACTCGCTCCAACAGATCCACGTCCTTCTTATGTTGGGGGCCAAAGAGCTGAACGCAGGGGGGTCTCACAAGAGAGGAGCAGAGGGGAAGAGTCACCTCCCTCTACCTGCTGGTTATGGCACACTTCTGTCCTCTTCCTCCTTTACCGTTCAGCCAAGGAGTGTTGTAGCTTTCTACAAGGATATTGACCTAAGGATTAAGAAACACCTTATCCTTTACCACTTCACCTATCTTGTACCCCATGACAGGTAGCGTCATGGTCCTGCAGGCAGCTGGAAGATCCCCACAGCCATGGACAAAAGGAGCTCTGCAGCCTACACCTTTTTTTGTGTGAAACTTATCACAGAATGAAAAAAGTTGAAAACTTTTCTGATTCATTAATCCATTGGCTGGTTATTCTTGATTGTGCTGTCTTTTTTGGGAAACTTTTTGAGACATTTCCTGTACTTATTTCATTCTTATATTTAATTTAGATATATTTTATGTGTGTTTGTAAATGTAGTATATACACATACATAAATATATATATATATATGGAGTGTGTCTATGTACATACCGGAGAGTATATAAATCTCTGCATATAGAGACCCAGCCATGCAGGCAGAGGACACCAGGGCTGGGCCCTGAAGGTTTCCCCAAAAGTCCAGCTGCACAGACCAACAGACAAGCCACACATATCAGCCCAACTACTCTTTTCCCTGTTAGCAGCAGGATTTCTATCTCATAGCACTGGTGAAATAGCACAATGGTGCTGGTATGGCTGAGAAGAAAGGTGGTATCTGAGGGAGGATATGGCACACACCACTGCACAGGACAGAGGTTCTTGATTCAGCAATGTAGTTTGTATTGATATTTCCTAATTTAAGGGACTTAACATAGACATCTAAACTAAGAGAATTAACTTAATTTGGTCTCTCCATAAGCAATTTTGAGAGGTAAGCATTTCTGAAGACCAAATCAATGCAGTTAAGATGTGAATTTCTTTCTGTATGCAGTTGTTGCTCTCTACCTCAAGACAAGTGAAGACAGGCACCTGTCTTAACTTACCTGCAGAAACTTGTCTGAAAATAATTTAAAATCCTTTTTATCATAATTCAGCATTCTAAAAACTTGAATTTCCCATGTAAGCTAAGTACACATGTTCCTGCATAGCTAATAGAGAGAGATAGATTCTTCTGATAAGCAACTTGTCGTATCCTAAGGTAAGTTTTGAAAACAGGTAGAATAAATTGCCCTCTAGAGAGATCAATCTTTTTTCATTAAGCAGAAAGTTTAGGGTGATTACATTCTTAATTTGATCACCTCAAGTAAATGTCAGTTTTGGTGGAATAAATCTTGGCCAGAGCATGCTGGTGCATAGCGCAAAGACCTGTGGACATACCAGCTCAGCTCCACAAGTACCATTAGTGTTTTACTGTGGTAAGGCAGAATAAAGCTCACTATCCAGCTGAGAGAATTAACTCCGTGTAATGACAGACAGAACAATGACCATGAGGACACTACCTTACTGCGTCAACTCCTCACATTGTTTTTTTGCAATGGTGTAAGCAGCTTTATATCAGTCCCTACTGCATGCTTTGGATATATACTGAGAATTGTGATATCATCCCTGTTCCTTTGTGGTGCCAGGAATAGGATAAACCAATCTGATGCAGTTCTTGATGGTGCATGCCATGCATAGACAATGGTGTCACACATCAGAAAACAAGCATCTGCCAGTTTCCTGCCTTCTCAACATGTCCAGGGTAAAGGAAGGAAGCTCTCTATAGAGCAGTTCCCCTAGATAGCATATGGTGAGTTGGATCTCTATCTTCCCTTGTGGTTCTGGTCTACTGCAGACAAATTTATCTCATGGTAAATGAAATGCATGTAAACTGGATTGTTCCAGGGTTAATACTTCTGAATTTTCAAATAGAAATAACATGCAAATAAGTTACAAACTAACTTATTCAGAAACACTTTACTAACATGAGACTTGGCAAATCAAAAATATCAATATATTTGTCTAAAATAACAAGCTTCTCAAGCACTGAATCTATATTTCCTGAGAATAATAAATATTTTAGAGATGATAGAAAGGATTATAATGCCTTTTTAATGCCTATGTGATCACGATCATATGGCTACCTGAAGGCTGTCCCCTCTCCAGATGGAATGAAAAACTCTGAAAGCCTATCTCAGTTCACTGTTGTCATTGTCACTAGATATTTGTGTGCATGCATATGAAAATGTCAACATATTTAGGGCTGGCTGCAAGCCATTATGTGTGTGCATATGAGAAAGAACAGATCTTCACTGTATGGCAAAGTCACTGCTTAGGTTATCAGTCCTTCCACTAGTTCTTATACCCATAAATAGACCATAATTTTTAATTACTGTACAATCCCAGCTATTAACGAACAGCCAAACCATTTTCCCAAATTGGTTTAAAGCAATAAACCACACTAATACCGCTAATGCTCACTCTGTCAAATTACATGTAAAAGTCAAGCTATTATCTTTTCTTGGCCTGCATATGTGAAAGAAAGTACAAGCCTTCAGCTTTAGTGACCAGCTGTAATAGCTGTAGTCATCCTTGAATTAAAAAAAAATCCCAACCAAACCCAAAACCAACAAAAAAAGACATAAAATAATCCTAGTGAGTTACTTTTAAATGTAACTGCTACTTTTAAGCCCTCTGCTGGCAAGACTTGTTTTAAAATGGACTTCTTTAACTTTACACACCACCCCCCAAAAAGAAAAAAAACCACAAACCATAAAAAGCACAATCTGCATGCACAAATAGTCATTGATGATTCAAATTGTAATCTCATATTGCCTATGTTGCAACTTCCTTTCCAGGAAAAGAGCTATCCTCTGATGGTGTGTGTGTGTGTCCCTCCAATTTAAAGAACTTTCAATATTTCATAGATAAGACTAAAGAATCATGAGATACTAACATCTGGAGTGCCCAGCCTGACTTCCACCTTACCCATCCACCTGCCCTGCTGTTTAACCCTCCACCTCCTCACATTCATTCTGCTCAAGCAGACCTGAGGCCCTTGTTCCCTGAAAGCAGCAACTTACTGAGTAACCTCTCCTTCCCTCATGCTTGTCTTGTTGCAGTTCTGAAAAGATTACTTTCTTCAGACAAAGCTCAGGTCTATGTTTTACAGTCCTTGCTTGGGAGCCTTCAGAAGCCCTGTACATCTCTGCTGAGCACGCGTCTGTGTGATTTATCGTAAGATCATGATTCAGTCAAATCTAAATGAGTTATTTCAACTCTTTCCAGATGTTTCTGATAAACTGGCAGGCATCTTTAGTCATTCCTGGCATTACCAAATCCTAGATCCTACTGAAATTACCTACACTACTTCTCTACTATTTCTTTGATCTTCATCAGGCCCAAGCAAGCTTATTTTAAAAATGCAGAGTGAATTCCACATTATATCCTTGGGACTGCTTCCATGTAAGAAGGGCTCCTTTGTGTCCTCCTGAAATGACAGCTCAGGTGTCAGACCCCAAGGATCAGGCTCAAGCTGGACTGAGTGTGAAAATGCCTGTGCTGCTCACTTTTCTGCTTCTTTCAGCTGGTAATGCTTGCAGTTTTTAGTTTGATATGCTAGACGTAGAGCAGAATAGCTGAAGCCTGTAGTTATGTAAGAGTGAAGGACACAAAGAAGAGTAAGACTGTGAAAGTAACAAGTGTTAGGGTTCTTTTAATAAACTGAGGCAGGAGGGATCAGGTAGTAGTAGCTGATGTTGCTGACTTCTGAATATGGTAGCAATAAAGAACAAAAGTTCAGTCCCTGGCCTAAGATTTGATAATGAATATTCACCACCCGACAAGAACAGCATTTGTGTGTTTAGGAGGGGGTGCTAATAGGTGGCATATTTGACACAGGAAAGAAGGATCTGAGACAATAGGGAGGGTGGAACTGCAATGCCTAAACATGCCCAGCAGCATCTTTTTAGATGCCTTAGTGTTTTTTATCTTGCCTCTGCTCTGTAAGGCTGCAGCTGCTTTATGTCATATTTACTAGCCCAGTGTGATGTCTGAGATACCGTGTGGCACCTAAGGTAGAACTAGACACTTATGCCCTTGAATCACTCTCAAGGTCTCCAACCAAAAAGTCTGGGGGAGAGGGGAAATGGAGTCAAGATATGAAGGGCTAAATAGCTGGTTTCCCAGCACTTTTACTTAATTTATTTTTAACAGTAAACTAGATTTATATCAACATTTACTGAGAGGTCATATACTACCAGCATGACATGCTACACAAGTACTATCAACATCTAACAGACCCATCCCTGAGACAATTAAGGGTGGTCTGACCAACCTCAGATATCATAAGTCACTCTGTCTGACTGCTTGCTAGGGCAGAATTTATTGTTTGAAGTAAAAGTAGATAAAATTGGCAGAGTGGGGGATATTTCTATTTGTGTGCGTTTGGGTGAAAAGGAATAGGAGGAGTTTAATCAATTCTTCCTGAGCCCTGTGGTCTACTGATCATTCTGACTCTAGTCAGATAGTACTGTTGAGATTCTTCTAGGAAAAGTATGTCCTTTTGCTCAAACTCAAGGCACAAGGAGGAGTTGGTTATCAAATTGAGGTTCAGCAAAGAAAATATTTTATTTAGGCTACCACTCCTTTCGTGGACACACTCTTTTCCTCAACTATGGAGACAAAATGAACTGCTATCCTCTTTTCTGAGAGTATTAAAATAATCAGTCTTGTGACATGAGCAAGTGTATGTTGGGGCTGGTGCGTAACCAGGCAAAAAAAACCCCAAACCAACCAAACCCAAATTTATGCCTTTTGTCCAAATATTGGGCACATTTTGGATGCTTTACAGGGAAGTCAGGCAGTACAGCCCTAGGAGGACTCCAGGTCAGTCTATGACCACCTCCAGCCAAAAAGCAGAATGTCATTGTTTAGTTGACATGTAATGCAAGAGTTTAGCAAGGATTGCTAAGATACGCATCTAAGAGCTTTAAGCAGCACTTCTGGAACACAGCTTGAACCACATATTTGCACTGAAGCTTAGCAAGATTAGGAAACATTCGTTTACTTTCCTATCTCTAGTGCTGTTTTTTCAGTGAGAAACATTAATGCGAATAAAGGTATTTAGAATTTGAAGGAAAAAAAGAACAAAACTCTCTTGCTAATGAACCTAACTCCATGTGTGTAGTGGGTCCTGTGTACCTACTGCTTATAAGTAATGTTTCATATAAAACAGACTTCAATTCTTCAGAACCTGCATTTTGCCTCTTTTTTTCTGTGCAAAAGCCCTTCATTAGTACAAAAGACCTGCCTAAAACCACCCAAGAAACACACTTCTGAACAGAAAGCTAGATTGTTAATAATCCTGTTTGTTAGTCCTGTTTGGAAAGCAGTGAGAGTGGGTATGAAATGTAGCAAATGGAAAAATGTACCAATAATTAGAAACAGCAATAAACAAAAGACAGCAAAACAGTTTAGCTAGTGCTAACACAGATGTATTCTGATTTGTGCAAAAACCAGTGAAAGGGTGACATTGATCCTTCCTGCACAGATATAAAGCCAGAATATTACTGAAGGAGACACTACCAAAGCAGCACGTTTCATTAACTTTCTTATTATCAGATGGATTGACCATTTTAAAAGTGAGTAAAAAGAACATTCTTTTTGCCTTGGTTTTGTTTCTTATGTAAAGAAATGGCCATTAAGAATTTATGGTATAAATATATGGTTTTGCATAGGCAGGCTTCTGAATTGCTCAAGTCTCTCCTGTGCCATGTCAGATGGTTCTGTTCCCACCAGAGTTTAACTGACATCTCAGCCTTTAGACTGTATCACTAAAGATCTTCTGGGATTTAGCCTGTCCTTCCTTGAGTGCACCATGTGTGCATGGTTGCTCAAAGGCAGAGGAAGAGGTTTTGATCTGCGCTGTCTCTATTTATGATTGACTAGCAGAGATTGCCTGGCGTCCCCTGGCAATCTCCGTTGTTGGATTAGACAAATAGGTATTTGGTCTAGGTTGAATTAATCCCACCCTGGGGCAGGAAGGTGGACTACTTGACCACCTGACAGCCTTTTTAGTCCTATTTTTTCCTACACTTTTCTGATTCTTTCCTGATAAGTAGGCTGCAGGGCTCTTCACAAGGTTAGGCACTGGAAAAAGATGAGGATCAAAGACTGAACTTGTAAATGTATTTAGAAGCTTAAAGTTCATTTATTTATATGGAAACTGAGATCCTAAATACTTCCATAGACCAAGCCTAAAAATGTTGCTTTATCCTGGGTAAAAAAGAGGCACAAAGAGACAAAAAATAACCTAACTGTAGGAACCCTTAAGTCTCCTAATACTTCTGCAAGATTCTTTTCCTAAAGGTGTCCATCCTTTGCCAGTTTTTCAGATCCATCAGTACATAGTCTCTATGTCATGATTGATCTGCTTTTTACTGAAACAAAAAGATCAGTTACTACTGAAGTATTCATGGTGCCCAAGTTACACAAACTACCTGTTGTAGGTGCCAACTTAGCCATCACTACCACCTCTTCTGTCTGGATGGCCAGGAGCAGTGGATAGGCTAAATGACACATTATTCCCTTTAGCTTAAATATCATAAATGCTTGCATTAAGTATCTCTATCTTTTCTGCTTATAGCTATTCATTCATCTGTACTATTTAGCAGTTTTTCACTTTTGCAGGTTTAGAATGTAATCCTTTCAATAACCCAAGTAGTGGTCACCACACCCTACATACTGAAAGATTATTTCACAGGAAATATGTCATATTTAGGATCTATTCTTTCAGGTTTTCAAACTATATTTATTTTTAATAACTAATCCTCCTTTTTCCCTGATAAACTGTTTACACTCCTCAATGATACTATATTCTGTGTTTAGCCCATTATCTCAAAGCTTGTCAAAAGATAGATAATTTGTTCTACTACTTTCCTGTAAGTAATTTCATATAACCTGTAACTCTAGTTGTCACTGTTAGAATTTCCTTTATTTTGTCCCTGTCCTTTTGGTAAAATGATGCCATAACTTGCAAAAGGATGCAGAAAACTTGATTACCTGAGATAAGGTTGGACCACAAATTGTGCAGAGGTAGACAGTCTTTCCTGAATAGTACTTGCTGTCAAGAAATACGCCTCTCAAACACTGTCATCATATGAATATTACAGCTGCAGTTTAAAGTGTACATTATCAGAGTTATGTCTGGCAGCAAGCTACCTCAATGATCACATTTCTACAGGATACTATTAAAGGAGTTACAAACCACTGGTTTTCCTTTACCGTTGATTCAAAAATAGGGAAAATTTCCTGATCTCATGTCAGATTGAATACTACTATAACAGTGAATTGGCAGACTTTGAACTGCTGCCAGTCCTTGAAACTGTGACCTCCCAAGGTCACTTCACATCCTTAGTCATAGTTCTAAGTTTCTATGCCCTGTAAATAAAGTCCTTACCAAAGAAGCTACAGCATGAAAAAAAATAAATGTTTTTAATATGAAGATCTGACCATTTAGAGGGATTCAAGTAAATGTTCTAGGCAATATTTAAACTATTGAAATACACTAAGACAGAAACTATATGTATTTCAAATATTCAACTCTCAAGTATTCAGAAAAGCTACAGTGCATTTTTAATGGATATTTGCAAATAACTTTTAATTAATTTAAGAGTGTCCAGGGCTGTCTCATGTTGAGATCTTTGAGATCTAATTTCTGAGCATTTTCTCCTGTTAAATATCGATGCGAAAGACATGTATAACAGGGCTTCCACTTCTTTATTCAAAATATATGCTTAGGGCCCAAATTTGATCTTATTTATAGGAGTACAAAGCAGACACATTTCCAGCACTAAAGTGGTATTGTATGGAACCTTAAGACAATTTTAAAATCATTTTAAGTAAAATGAGTGTTTTGGGTAGGCTTAAACAGTTGTCTTCAGGTCTCTGCACTTCAGGTACCTACATTCTCACTGTAATTAATGAAGAAAAGTGAGCATTTTAAATTCAAGGGGCATTTGACCTGTTTTAGATTCAACTTCAGGGTTAAATTAAGTGAATTCTAGGAACATTTATTTCATTGTTTCTAAAGAGAACCCAAAATGACTCTCAAATGCAGACACCTACCTCCAGTTAGGTAACTTCTGTTCATTAATTCACATTCTTAATTAGAGTAAATTGTCAGGAAGATTAATAAAGTCTGAAAGTGCAGAAAAATCGCATTCATTAACCCAATAACAGAGAGGTTACAGCATGCTCAGCATGTTGGAATCTTATGGGTAATGAATATGTGCATATGCAGCACAGCTCCTAAGCCTGAATTCAGGAACAGATTGACCAGGAAAGAAGAAGCTTGCTTTAGCATGACATAACAAGTGTGGCATGTTATCGTACGCCATGACATGTTACTTTGACTGTATATCTCAGAGCTCTTCTCCTTTGTCCTATGGGTTGGAGTAAACAGATTAAAATGACATGGTTGAAAGTCTCCCCAGGTTAGAGAATGCTGACTTGACCAGATGAAAATTATATCCAGAGTGAAATACTGCCAGGAAATTTGCCTTTCAAAAGTTCTCATCATATTTTGTTAGGCCAACGTCACTTATGAATCCAAGTATTTTAGTGAAGTGTTATTTGAAATTCATTCTGCATGTACAGTATTCTTACAGAGCATTCACATCTTAGTTTTCTACAGCACTCTGATACTAAAAGATGCATTTTTTTTCAAGTGGAAATCTTGAGATTTGGCTAGCTCTTTGCAAGGTGCTTTTTAAAGTCATCTGTTTACAAATCTATGGAGTTGGTCATGATCTAGCTGTACACCTTGCAATAACTGAGCTATTTCATCTTCATTTTGACTACATTTAAACTATGATATTGAATTAAATTAAATGTAAGAGGTTCCTTTCTGGACTATCTTCTTCACAGACCCAGGCTCTTCCTGAGATTTGTCCAATAATAGCAAAAAAGGGCTGGATCATTTATTTCATTGCATTTGCACCTCCAGTAAGACTTTATAAATTAGTCTAAGATGTGCTACTTCTTTTGGCATTCAGGACAACTTTCGATTTTTTATAATTGACAAAATATACCAAAGTATGAAGGACACAGATTTCAGTAGTGAATGTAGCTGTAATGACCCTTCAGTATTACTCAGTCTGGGGAAGAGTCCATTCAGGGCTGAGGTGATGTGTGGGCAGTAATGAGCAAAAAGCAAGAGTGGAAGAGAGCAAGAGTGCTAATCTGAAATCGTATAAATCCAGTTCACAGTGGTTGAAAGACTAGCCCCCACATGTCTTGGGAGGTGGTTCTTCTTGCTTCCATTTCTCAGTTGTAGAGTGATGACAACTCCCTCCAACACTTTCTTTTCCCTTGTTTGTTATTCAATTCTTGCTGCAGGGAATACACTCAGGCTACTAATCCTTGTTGGGACGTTTTTTCTGCAGCTCCTTCTGCCTCTAACTCTGATGCTCAGTCTGTACTATACTGTCTGGCTATACCTACATTACAGCCAATGAGGTACCATAGGGGTAGTCAAACAGTCTATAGGCCCAGTAGCATTACAGCTGTAGCAGCAGAGACTATTGTCTCAATTACCCCAGAAGCAGGATGAATTATGTTCTGTTGAGATTCATATTGCTGCATTTTCCAGTACATAAACTAGCTTCAATACGGCATAATGCAGATTGCAATGGAGGAATACTTAAACATATAGAGGAAACTTAAGCTTCTAACAAGTGTCAGGGTACAATGTCGCATTAGTTTAAATAATAGTCTAGGCAAAGCTTAACTGGGGCTATTGTAATTTTATGAATGGCAAGCCAACCTTTTCATGTGTCCTGCTTAAACTTGATGTCTAAACAGGCTTCAGCTCTGACCTTGCAATCATTATGCTGTTTCTGTTTATCAAGTCCCTTATATACAGTTTGTTAGATTTCATTTCAATATGGTGTTGGTCTAAGATACTATTAATCCTGAGATACTATTTCCTTCCTAACAGTTGAGTGGATCTGTTAAGCTAGATGGATGTGTAAACACAAGAAATCAGGCAACACAATTAACCTGCCCCACTTCCATACTGCTTTTTAATTTATTTGGGTAAGCTTTAATAAAAATGTACATGTGTGTGGATACATATATTTATTATCCATATGTGTATATATACCTTAGAAAAATATTCATTACAAGATTCCTGTTGGTAGGGCAAATGATCCCATTCCATATTAAACAGTTTACTGGTGTTTGTGCTTTTGTAGTGTGCAATGGGCAAAATTTCAGACATAGTAGCAATATGAAATGCACTGTGTTTCACTGTATTTCATCAGTTACTCCCCAAAACCATTTTTGTCTCTCTTAAGAAGTACTGACTTTCACTACTGTAATTTCAGGGCACTTCAGAATTTCTAACATATTGTCTCTTTTCAGATATCAAATGCTATTATTCTCACTATCTATCAGATAGCAGAAAAGGTTAATAACCACAGACATGTAAATGTTAGGCATCTGATATAAGTGATGTTTTCAGGTTCCTCATGGTACCTGAATGGCATTGATAAAGGGCAATTCAGTCTTCATGTCTTCAGTGATTCCATCTTTAGGATGCAAAGGATGCTTTTTTAGAGGTGTCTGTCTGTTTTTGACCCTGTGCTGTATCTGACTTACTCACTGTCATGGTTTAAGACCAGCTGGTAACTCAGAAACATGTTCCCTGTTTGCTCACTCCCCCACTTCTTCCGCAGCCCCCACTCCTGGACGGATGGGGAGAAGAATCAAAAGAATGTAAATTCAACAGGCTGAGATAAGAACAGACTGGTAACTAAGGTTACAGACCTCACATGGAGTATTGCAAACAGTTCTAGTGTCCTCAACATAAAAAAAGACATGGAGCTGTTGGAGTGAGAACAGAGGACAGCCATGCAGATGATAAGGGTGCTCGAGCACCTCCCCTATGAAGACAGGCTGAGAAAGTTGGGGCTGCTCAGCCTGGAGAAGAGAAGGCTGTGTGGAGACCTCATAGCAGCCCCCCAGTATCTGAAGGTGCTTTACAAGGATGCTGGAGATGGACTCTTCGTTCGGGACTGTACTGATAGGACAAGGGGTAATGGGTGCAAACATAAACAGGGGAAGTTCAGATTAGATATAAGGAAGAACTTCTTTTCTGTGAGGGTGGTGGGGCACTAGAACAGGTTGCCCAAGGAAGTTGTGAATGCTCTACCCCTGCCAGTGTTCAAGGCCAGGATGGATGGAGTCTTGGGTGACACGCTTTAGCATGTGATGTCCCTGCACATGGCAGGGGGGTTGGACCTAGATATTCTTAAGGTCCTTTCCCACCCAAAGTATTCTATGATTCTATGATTCTATGAACGCCCTTTGATTTACTACAGTGCTATAGTCCTGTGACCAGATTCTTTATTCATTTGCATCATATAAAGCTGTTGATATTGGAATGCTCCAGATCATTCCTGCCAGTTTGCTCCAGTTTGCTCCAATAGGTAGAAAACATCCATAGGGATGAGGGAACATG
>WTXV02045159.1:16544-73321 GCA_009823435.2 Nymphicus hollandicus | reverse complement strand
GGAACAGTACCTTTATAGTATCAGTTAAAAATCCTGAGTTTTGGCAAAATGAACGTATATACATATATATATATATATATGTAGGGATCTTGTAATAAGAACTCAAATGCATTTTTGTAACAACAATAACTTTTGAGAATAGACAGCTTTCTGAAATTACATGAGATAGGATTAGTTTGCTATTCACTAGAATGTCATAAACATAAATATGAAAGAGGTGTAAAAGTTTACAGCTCTACCCCCTACTCATAAAGCAGAACATAAACCAGTTCATTCATCTGCTTTTCATGCCTGTTTGTGTGATGGCCAAGGACATTTTTGCAGGTTTCCATGTAATCTGTGAACGTGAGTCTGTTGATGGCTGAATTTGACAGGCTTAGTTCTTTTCAAAAGTTTGTTAGCTCTAATTCTGTATTTAAATAAAACTGAAAAAGATGAATTTTGTAATAAATAGTTGGAATATTAAAGGCAAGAAGGAAGATACAACTATCTTTCAGGCTAGAAAGACTTTAGCCTTTGAAATGCAAACTCTGGCAAGGAGCAATCACAACAGTAGGATTAGCAACTGGATTAATGTTTTAGCCATCTTTTGTTCAGTTGATCTTATTGTATTCTGATTACAAGAGATGATGAGAAGTGTTGCTTCTTTGTGTGTAGGTCCCTATCTAATTTAAATGGACATAAAGGAATTTTCTTCTATTTTATTGAGAGAACTTTTGGTAATTTCCTCAAGGAGAAATCAAATTAAGCCTGCCCAGGCAATGAATTCACAAAATTATGATTCCAAATATATCTGGAGAAACTCGAGAGTGGACAGACCACTCTGCACAGGGTTGCAGCATGCTCAACATCCAAATAGGATATAGAAGTCCTTTGGTGAAGGACTCAGACCAAAATGAAACCTAGAAGAACAGACGGCTTCTATGTGCTGACATTTTCAAGAGTTCCAGCAAGTTACCACTCATCCTAGCAGAACACTTTGCTAGGTATTTTTAACCCTGCTAAATATGGTGTTATGCTAGGCTACAACGGGCTGAGTAAGAGCTCCCGTTTGTCCTTTTTGCTCAGTCAAAAAATCCTGGAAGATATAAGACTGTATGGTGATCTACTATGTATTAAATTTAAAGAGCAAATTGTATTTAGGCTGCAAATATCTTCAGGCAGGGCTGATGTTCCCCCTTTTTAATTGCATGGCCTGAAATCTGTGGGATCTCGATATTTGTTGCTAACTTTATTCTATTGAAGCTCTGGCTCTTAACTCAATTACAATAAAGATTCATTCAGGCATATTTTTTTTCCATGATTCCTCCATCTTAGAATCCATTACGAGGCATTCTAATGTGGGATTTCAATTTTTGTTTAAAAGCCTTTATGATACTATATTAAACAAGGCTCAAATTCAAGAAAATTTTTCTTTGATTTTAAATACATGCGTAAACCTTACTGACCTCAGGAGTTGAAATGGAGGTCCATGGTACACAAGGAACACAAATGCGGAAGGCATGCTGTGTAACTGAAATCCAAATTTAAAAACAATATGTGAAAAAGAGAATAAAACTATAAGAACTAAAGAAAATAATTGAATAATTGTGTAACTGAGATGCCAAGGTTCATATATGTGATTTAAATATGTTTTCTGCATCAGCAATGTGGAAATGTGCTGCCTAGGGAACTGTATTTTACTTATAGAAAAGGCAGAGTGTTCCACTGAGAGTTTCAATATTCAAAACCTTTTATATATAGATGGTGATTCTAACACTAATCTAAGAAATACCTTTTGAAAAATAATCTTTTTCATATAGTTTCTGGATTTTGATTGAATGTTAGTATTTTCATAGATGAAATATCTTTTTCATCCTTCTACTCCCAGGCAGCATGAGCTTTTATCTTGATAGATGTTTGCTGGGCCCATCTTAGTAACCTACAATAATGGAATCACCGTACTTTTCCCAGGCAATGTGTTTCAGGGTTTCACTATCCCTTACATTTAGACAGTCTTTGATAATGACTAACCTGGACTTTCCTTGGTGAATTTAAGTCCATTACTTCCTGTTTATCCATGAAGAACAGATTATTGCCAGCTCCTTGCAGGAGCTTTTAAAATATTTGAAGTCTGCTCATCGACTCTTTTCTAAACTAAAAACTTTAACTAAGGAGGCTGAAATGGATTTGTGCTAAAATCAACCATCAAAAATAATAATCCACTGAAAACCTAAATAGCAATTTATAAAGATACCTCATATCATAAAAAGAACTGATTACAGCTATTTAAAATAAATTTCTTCGATGTTTTGCATGGCATGAAATGTCATCAGGAATATTCAGATTAAATGTCTTTGTTATAGAGAAATTTTTATTCTTCAAATTTAAAACTTTTCTTCCAAAGCATATCTAGTTTGAACATTTTTGAAAAGGAGGTACAACCTCAGCAAGAAACTATTTACCGTCCAGCCCTGAAGATCAATGATATTATTACCTCGAGTACTGTTAAACTGAGGTCAAGACCCTTGCTGTGAACGATCTGGGACATGAACTCTAGCACCTTGTACTGCAGGTGAGCATCCGAAGCTTTTGCTGGTGTTTTTCCTGAGCTGGGGAAACACGATCTTTCTTTTGATTTTTCACTTTGGCAGGATTTTGTTTTGTCCTCATCACCACATTTGAAACATTAAATATTTTCTGCATGAGAACATTGCCTGTCCATTTCAGACTCACAGCTCAACTACACATGACACAAGGAACAGCCTTTTATGGAGCCATCAAGTGAAATCAGCGAAGAAGCAAACAACATAAAACTGTTCTGTGTTCCTGACATTTTGGATCTCATTGAACAGGGACAGATGCACAGAGCTATTCAAGCCCTGTAAGAGGGGAGTAAGAACTTACCTACCTTTTTCAGTCTTGCTGGACATGGCAGTACTCCCCTTAAGCAGAGACCCAAAACGCAGCAGGGGTGGGTATCTCCTTGGGGGCCAGGAGACATGGGTAACTCCCATACTGGCAGGGCATGGGCTGTGCCAGTCACAGGCAGGTCCAAGCTCAAGCCAGGAAGCCTGGTCTGTGGATACATTGGTGAGATGCATGGCCAGGCACATAGCAACATAGCTTAGGTCAAGAACAGAAGGGAGGGGCTGAGCTTAAATGCAGGTCGCAAATGAAGAGGAATGTTGAAAAGTCAGACCACTTCACAGAAAAACTGCAAAAATCTGAGGTTGTGTTTTATTACAGGTGTGAGGATTGGGTAGCTGCATATAACAAACCTTTCTCTACCAAAAAAAAAATAAATCTGTCATTAGAGATATTTGGTTTGCTGTGAGATTTCTGGGAAAACATACACCCAAATAGTAAACCCAGGGAAATAACCATAACATTGGCTTGCTTTTTCTAGGACTAGAATCACAGCTCCATTCTCTCACAGGAAATTTCATTAAATACTCGGAATATGCTGAAATGCTAAATTAAGACACCTCTGCTAGAATATCAATCACTTATAGCAATGGAATGAAGAGGAATTAAAAGAAATGCAGGTGGTGAGCTTATTTTGGCTAAACCTTTTCTCTCAATACTGGTATGATGTTGCCCTAAAATTATCATCTTTCCTTCTTTTCCTTGTTTTCTTCTTCATAGTCTTTTGGAGTCCCATTCTATTTTTAGTCAGGTCTTTTTAAGTAACACTGCTTCTAAAGAATACCAAGTGTTACATACACATCCTCCACAAGAGAAACGTGGCAGATTGTTGGGCGGTTTTGGGTTTTTGTTTCTTTTGGTGTTTTTTTTACAGAGGAGCCCAAAACTTGGCTCATGGATTTACAGTCCCCCTAACTTTTAATTTTGTTTTTAATTTGTATCAGGTCAAAGAGGAAGTTCTGGTGTTCTTAGATCTTGTATCCTGCAATCTTGATCCACATATAGGCAAAGGACAATTGGTTTGTGCATCTCTGCACAGACATAGGCTTTGCAGGAAAGGTATTGAATCCAAGACTGCTTTAGCCCATGAGAAGTCTCTGAATCCACTGTGTCTTTTGCTGGTCCTCATTTTATTTGTTGTCAACATAACAGGGGAGAATTCTGAAAGAAATACTAACTTTGTCTTCAGGCTGAACAAGCTTCCAAACGCAGCTCAGAGAAGAGAGGTGTACTGAGACTTGCAGGTTCTGTATTGCCTAAGCTGTCCAAGGTGGGGGTCACTCTATACCACACAGCATTTAAAAGTTAGTAAGATGAGCAGTGGAATACATTGTTCTGAGTCACTTAATATTTTAATTTTCATTTTGTAACAAGAACAAGGACAGCGCTGCATATGTGCTGAAAATATTTCAGACTTTGCCAAGAAGCCTGGGAGACCACTAGCAGGAGGAAATACAGAAGGTCGAAGTGCTTGGTCAGTTTACCTAGGGATTGCATTGGATACTATGGTAGCTATTTCTAACAAATTTTTCAGAAATTACCAGAATTGTAATAACTGATCTTTGAAAGAAGTAGCCAAATAAGTGATTTGTACAGCCACCACTTGTTGTTTTCATCACCCTGTGCAGGGTGGTTACTTGTGGCTGTATGTTAAATGCATGGGTAATAGTACTTACATTTGCATGTCACTCATGGGCAGCTGAGACACCATAATTCAGTACTGTATCAAACACACTATCAATTTTTGGTTAAAAGGTAGTCTAATGAGGCATTTTGAAAAATAACACAGCAGTGATTCAGATTAGCTCACTGTTCACGGTATGAGTGAGATGTTTGAGTACAAACATTCCTGCTTCAATGACTGAAGGTGAATAGACATTCACAGCCAGCCATATTCACAGGCAAATTGGAAGAAGAAAAATTCTGAGTCTCTGTTGAAACCATCTTGTTTGAAAGGGCAAGATTTCTGAGCCATCTTTTAATGGTGACAATTATTCAGTTGCTTTGCCTGTGGCTGTTTTCTTTCCTTTTTTACATGGTATAATGAAGCTCTGGTGCAAACCAAGCAGTTTTTTTTTCAAGTAAAAGCAAGCTACTACAAGAAAGGGATTCATTTATTAATACTTTTGTCACTTTAGTCTGAGCCCTAATTAGAATTATATCTGTTTCAGGATGACTTTTTGATTTAAATTCCTCACACAGTTCACTTCAAGGTAGAAAAATCGGCTTTGCATTTTGAAAGATACAACATATCCCTCATTTTTCTCATTCATTTGTGGTGTCAATTATGGTGTGTATATATACATATAGAGAGAAATACATATAAAAAATCTTGGCACTAAATCAATTTCCATCTGCATTGTAAACTAAAGCCTATGTAAAAATAGTACCACAACAGAACAATAATCTTATATCAAAGTCACAAGGGAATATGATCAAGGGAAAAGATATAAAGAAGAAGATTCACTTTACGTTTGCCATGACAGAAAGAAAGTGCCATGTTTTTTTATAAGGTGCTATACAGGTTAGACTCTCTGCTCAAAAATTTGCCTCTTTAGCAAAAGCAAAAATTTTGTCATTCCAAATCACTACTATAACCAGCTGGTCTGGTATATACCGTGCCTCTAGCAATGACCTGTGTTGGATTGGAAAAATAAACAAGCAACCTTGTCAATTCTGCAGAATACTACTCAGGAGTCCAAAAATATTTTTTTCCTGAAAGAAGCAGCTATTACACTGTTGCTAGTTGCTGCTGTTACTGTATTGCAGCTTGAGGTGTGCATTAAGGCTGAGCACCAGTTTGCCAGCTGCCTTGTGCAAATCATTATGAGAATCTTATCAACCTATTTCAGGGGTTGTTTTCGTGTATAATTTTTGAGGGTTTTTTTCCTTTCTTTTTCCCTTTTTTTCTGAAGACAGATTTAACATGTTGAAATACTTGGTTTGGGTGGGGTTTTTACCTCATGAAGGTGCAGACATCTAATTGATAATCACTCAAGTTTTGAATAATTCTGTCATCGTTTATGCTATAAGAAAATTAAATATTAAATTCTGGGTAATTACACTTAAAACTGTCTTTTTAACCTTTGTTATGTTGTTTTATGGGAGCAGGGGACAAAGAGAAGAAAGTCTGCAGTTGAAAACTGTCTTAAGAGTCTGGTGCAAAAGCAATCAAAGTGAAACAAAATGGTTTACATTTACTGGAGTGGAATTTGGCTCTGTCATATTTTTAGGCTACTTTCTATATATGTTTCTACATGTTTTTAAGAGCTGTATGTTTGTCTCTGAATGTTTCTCCTTGAATGCTGCATTAACTGAACTATTCAATGAATTTGATGAGAAAAAGAATATAGCAACTAAAATACCATTTAGACCTCCTTTTTCACTGCATGTGTTTGCTGTTGGTTGTAAGTGGAAGACTTCAAAAGTGTCACAAAGAGGGGTTTTCTATTCTTCCTGTAAGGACCCTTCTTCTCTCTAACTAGTGAAAGAAGTAAGTTGAGTGCTGGTGTATACTCCATTGAAAATGTAATCTGAGTGAAAAAAGGGGTCTTGCAATAGCAGAGCAAAATTTTCTTTCTTCCTTTCTTACCATTGGTTTTAAAAGCTAGCGTATAGCTCAAGCCCCTGTAGATTTTCCTGCATTTGAAGTGAGGTTTGTTGAGTGCAGTTCCACACTTGACATTGGAACAGTACTAACAATACCTACTGGAAGAGCAGACTGTAGCCATCAACTGCTTTTTTCTTTCTTTATTTGTCAGAACTTTTATCATGAACTACATGATTCGCCTTTGAAGAGTTAGGTTGGTTTTTTTCCAGTGAAACCCCATTTATCTGAAGTGTACAAGGCACCATTTGTAAGTAAGTGCATTAATCAACTTTCCAACTATACAGCAGATGTATTACTTGGAAATAAAGACCAGAGAGCAAGAAGAATAAAGGTTACATGTTTCTCTTCAGACTGAATTTATTGTAAGGAAGGTCCCCACTGAAAATGTTGTGCCATGTTATACCTTTTTTTTTTTCTTCACAATGTAAGATGCTAATATCATGATGAAAGCTTTGCAAATTATTTTTTTGTAATACAACATCTTTGTCTTATGGAAAAGCTTTGTGTTAATAGACCTGTGTTCATAAGGATTAAATTTTTTGTTATTTTGTCTGACTTCTATATTATGATCCTTGCTGAATGTAAGCAACAAGTAACAGGCCAAAAAAAATAAGTGGTCATGTTTAAGCAAAATCCTTCAGTGATTTATAGGTCTTGGCTCAGATTTAGAGCTATCATCACTACAAGTACTTGTGTGAAAAAGAGGTGATATAAATTGCTGCTTCTGATCAAAGACTTTAAAGCTAATAAACAGGTTTCTGGGTAAGTTGCCAAACCTCTGGACATTAACTTTCATTAGATGATCGAGGGGTAAAAAATGGAAAGGAGACAAGAAAATGATAGTGACTGATACATTTGCAGAGATATGGTAAAGATAAAGTACAAAGAGAAGGGGCTTACTGTGTTTTCAAGTATTGGTTTTGCAAAGATATCCAAGGAAAAACCAGAGAGAGCACAGCTGTTTGCTACAGCTTGCTTAAGGCTTCACCCCAAAAAATGTTTTGTGTCATTGTATTATACAGACCTCCTATTAGAAAGAGAGCTTTCTCTGTGAAACTTTCTTTGAGAAAAAATGCAGAGAAACTTGGAACAAGTTCTCAAGAGGTCAGGGCTTACTTTTCATAGGAAGTTTGCATCATACACTGATATTTATAATTTTTGAGGGACTTCCACATACATGTCTTTGAACTTATTGAAGACAACAGAAATGCATCCCTCCACTTCTAAAAGATCTTGTTCTTTGTATTTAAGAAACAAATTGACTCCCCAAAATCATGAATGTTGGAAAGCTTTGGGAAATGAACAGAATATCAAAGCTAGGTCTCATAAGATCAGAAGTAAGAGTGAAATAGGATTAGAATGGACTGACATTTCTTAATTCTGCTCTCAGTTCCCCCATCACCTGCTACATGATCTTTAGTTTGTGCTTTGTCCACTATCCCAGAAAATCATAATGTTTCAAAGTCTTAAAGAGATTTCCCCATATGCTGCTTCTCAAGCATGCCTACACCTTTTTGACATCCTCCCTTTCTCCATTTTCTGTGAGGAAGATGTATAAAAGTTTTTAAAAGTTGTACTGCAGCACTGCTACCTGTTTTGTGTAAAATAAGCTGGATAAACAGCACTCTTTTACAGCAATTAGTGGAGGATTGATTCTTGCAGACCTTTCACTTGTTTTCAGAGGTCTTGGTTTTAACTTCAGGTTAATGAAAGAACATGTACTTTTACTAGGTGCAATGCTTGTGCAGAAGCCTGTCAAAAGTTGCTGAAAATGTCTGGCAATGTTTGCAGAGACTCTGAAATAATAAGTCTGGGTGCAAACTGCCTCAATGGTTCCAAGATACTAGCGATACTGCTTTAAATATTTACACTATTGTGACAAATTTGAAGCTGCATGTAAATATTTTATGAGTGCTATGGCTTAACAGGATTGTTGTGGTGTTTACTTCATGAATCTACAGAGCATGTTTGTCAGGAAATTGGCTCTGTAAAGAGTATATGTTATAATCCTGATATTCATTTCTTAGAAATATTTCAGATCACTGCAGTTCTATCAGTCTATAAGTGAACTTGTGACATTCTTGCAGGCTGACTCACTTGGTTTAAGCAGGATGAGCAAACAGAGCAGAGAACAGAAAACTTGGATTAAAATAAAAGGAGAAGCCTTCAATGAAAAAGGCTAAAGGGCAAGTCTGGGGATGTAGACTGGAATCCAGACTCCAGAGATAAACTAGAGCTGTAACTTGTGAATTATTTAATGTTATGTAGACATTTACAGTATCAGTGTCTGTAGCTGAGATGATAGTCGCCCTTGGCTTTATTTCTTTCCAGATAATCAATGGAGAGTTATAGGCAGTTTTGGAGTACAATAAAGATGACCAATCCTAGACTTCAGCTTTGATTTGAAACTAGACTTCCTGTGACTTTAAAAAGATCTTGGATAGTTTATTTCAGATGTAAACAATGTGGATATTTACATCTCATTAACTGAACCTCACCTATACACCTATACTTTTGCTCTACCTTTTCCGTACTGTTAAGATGAAACAATATTTTGTTTCAAAGATACTTTTTGGATTCCTGAATCTACCAATACTCACAACTCCAAAACGAAAGACCCCCAAATATTAATTATGGTCAGGCCTGATGAGTGATTAAGGTTTCTAATCAGGCACTTGGAATAAGATTAAGCAAATTGCAACTTTCTTGCTGAGAGGTGAATATGTTAGAAGCAGCACATCCTGATCCAGAGGAACAGATAAGAAAAACACCAAAGCAACTACTTACTCTGCAGCTATGAGAAGTATTTAACTATTTAATTTCTCACTGACCCTTTGAGGGTGCCTGCATTAATTCATAAAATAAAAAAGATAATTTAGGTGGGAAGGGGCTGCTGAGCAGCTGAGCAGCTCCTGTTACAGCACCTCAAAGCGGTGCTGGCCTGGAGCAGGTTACTCAGGGCCTTGCCCAGTTTCATCCTGAATATTTCCACAGAAGGAGATGCTACGTCCTCTCTGGGCAACTGTTGCAATATTTTACATCCTCATGGTGAAAAAAATGTCCTTATATCTAATCAGAATTTGCAGCTCTATTATTACCTTTCATCCCATCAGTGTGTGGGTCCAGATAGTCTAATTGTTTTCTCTAATTCTTCCATTAAGAGAGTCCTCCTTAACCTTCTGCTCTTGAGGTACACACTAGGTTCTCTTAGCTTCCCTTCATATGACACATAATCCAGTCCCCAAATCATATTGGTAGCCTGCAGTGCCTTGCTCCAGTGTGTCAATATCTTTATTGTCAAAAGTTAGTTAACTGAAAACTAGACACAGCACCCCATATGTAGTCTGATAAGTGACATACAGCAAGGAAGGCTCACTTCCCAGGATCTGCTGGCAACAGTCTTGTTAATGCAGCCAAGGGTGTCATTGGCTTTTGTTGCTGTGAGGATACATGGCTGGCTTATATTCAGGTTGGTGCCCATCAGGACTCCTGTGGTCCTTTTCTGCAGAGCTGTGTTCCAGCTGGTCAGCCCCAGCCCATACTGCTTCAAGGAGGTTTTCCATCCCAAGGCAAGGTAATATTTTCTGTTTTGCTCGCACTGAGCAGCTGCCAAGAAATTCTAGCTGTGAGCACACTATACGCAATTAAATGACCTTCTTTGCTATTATCCACTGCTATGTATGTAGTATACTCAGCATCTAAGGCAGAAGAGATCAGAACTGTATTGAGTCTCTCAGTGAGAGGCAGATACACCTACATGTCACTGAGAAACATGATACTGACTTGCTCTTAAAATGGCAATAAACGAAAAGTGCATATGGAAAGTCTCAATGACCAAGCCCTACTTGTAATTCACAAGCTGTAAAAACAGTAAGTGTATTCTCAGTTTACAGGCGTATATATCTCTAACACTTTTCACAAAAATCACAACCCAAATTACATGGCTTAGTAGTGAATCACATTTAACTGGAAGATTGTTCTTAGAAGTTTGCCTGTAATCCCTCAAAATTAAAGAGATAATAGGAAATTATATAATCATATTTTTCTCTCTCATAGAAAATTAGACCAATTCTTGTCAGTCCAGCCTAGTAATATTTGAAAAAGAATTTAAACAGTCCTACACTCTAAAAATGTTTTGAGACTTGTTCTTCTGTATTAACCAACAACTTTATGTCCTACTATTTTTTCCTCTTCTTTTATTTTGTCAAAATATATTTTCCCTCTGCTTTTTTAATTTGTCCAAGTATATAGATCTAGATGCACAAAAGCCAGAGGAAATCAATGGGAGTTTAAGAGAAATTTGATTGCTGAGACCAGAAAGAATACAGCTTAAGGCTGACCTCCAAAGCTCTTTCAGAATGGGCTGTCTAATGCAAATATTATCTGTTAGTGTTTCTCTCCCTCTCATTATCTATTATGAATCTGTTTCAGATTGTGAAGAACTTACTTAAGGTGTGGAATCATGCAATTTACACTTTCTGTCAAGCATAATTGACCTGGAATTTGACAGTGTCCTTTGGATGTTACTACAGAACAAGAAATATTGTTGTCCACCTTCTTTTTGATTCTTTGAGTTTTGAAAATAATGATATGAGAGGAAACAAAAAAAAGTTTTTCAAATCTTCTCCAAGAAAAAACATTTAATTGCAGAGAGGGTTTGATGTAGTCTGTTTGTGATATGACTTTTTCTAGGTTTTTTACTTGTATAAATCAAGAATGCAAAGTCTAGAAGAATACATTTGGGGCTTGGGGTGTTTGGGATTTTTTTTGTTGGGTTTTGTTTTGTTGGTTTTTTTTTTCCCCTGCTGTTTTTCAAATGGCTGCTTAATTGAGCACAGCTGTGCAGTGGCACAAAACTAACCAGGAAATGAGCGTTTTGATAATTTCACATTTCTAAAGCACCTCTTAAACATCACATATGAAAACAGCAGCCGCAATACCTTTAGAGATCAAAAACACTGAGCCAAATTTATCATACTGAGCTGTCTCCTGCAGGCATTTAAAAAAAAAAAATCCATTTTCAAGACAAATCAGTAAATGTTCCCTCAAGTGAAACTGTCTTGTAACATAAACAAAATGTGTGCAGAATAGAGACAAACTTTTTCAGGCTGCTCCAAGAATGAATTCTTTTCACTAGTCTATTGCCAGTGAAGACTTCATATTTTTTGTTTCATAACAATCATCTCTACTTCAGTTTTCCATTTGGGACTGTGGCCAATGGAAAAGTGTATAGACTTACAAAATACTCTGAAGTAATTCATAATGTGTTGCTTTTTGTGAACATCCTGTTTGTGATATCAGGCTTCATCTTTACATGTTAAAGGGCTGATTCCTCTCTAAGCCATATCCTCAGAGGATATAAAATAGTCTGACTAAGTGCACTGATATAAGTCTGTTGAGTCATTTCTTTCTAAAAATGTTTAATTTAGAAATTGCTTTTCTTTCCGGTTCATATTCAAAACTAGAAAGGAGGACATCAATTCCTGGACATAGGTTTTAAGCAGGGTCAGAAATCTCACATGAATACCTTGTATGGGCCCAAACTTTGTATACCTGATTCTTGGCTGAACTCTAGAACTGAGCTGAACCCCAATTGTCTGGTACAGAAACCTTGTATTTGATCTTGATGTGAACAGTCTCCTCCAAACATCTTGATTCTTTCTACCCTTATTTTTTTTGTTCAGTGATGTTTTTCACATGCCACGAGTCGTTCAGAGCACTGTCACAAAAAGCAGTTACTGGAATACAAAGACAGCTCTCCATGCTTTCATCAGGAGTCAAATGTCTACTTTGGCATTCTGGTTTTTCCTCTGTCCACAAGTATAGTCAGATATCACTTGTAAAGAAGTTTGAATGCATTCAGTTTCTATAAGCTGACCTCTGCAGAGATTTAAGTCACACTATGCCTTTCACTAATCTATTATATGTATCTTATTTACTTCGATTGAAGTTGCACAAATAAAAATTGGCTTTCTGGACTGATTTTGAGAGCTATAGACGTAAATCAGGCCAAGAGTTCCTTTAACTACCCACTGACACAAACATTGTTCTGGGTAAGCCACTAAATATGCTGCTACATTTTTAATCGATGTATTCCAAAATAAATACAGCACTGAAATTTGAATGTGTTTTCTAGTGCACAACATCTAAAAAACAAGAATGATGTCACCGGTGTGGAAAAGAATGTGCTTTCAATACAACACACTTTTGCTTACCTCACTGTATGTCAGTCTACAATTGTGTTTCAAATACTCTTTGTGCTTTGTTTTATTTCTGGTTGAGTGGTCTGAATGAGATACTTTTTCTTTTATTTTGATTAAGAAAAGTATGATGCCTCTATAGGAAGGCTTAATTTTTGGACCCTTTCAGTTATTCAAACTTGGTTGGCATGGCTCTGTCTGCAACACTATTTTTATAGTAGAAAGGGTGTGGAGATGACTATGAATAGCAGCTTCCTGGGATGGCCATGAACTTTTTAACCAAAAGCAGAAAGGCCGAGCTAAAAGTAACCTGTGAATGCAAAGCGAACTGTTACAGTTGTTTTTCCCATGTAAGATGCAGAGTTTTATCTCATGATGTTGTATCCCAGCAAATCATAGCTCACAAATAAGTAAATAGGAGCATGTGAGAATTTTAAAAATAAAAAAAAAATCTTTGCCAATATTGATGCTTCTCAAGAAAAACAAGTTTTCTTGTTTTAAATGAAACTTCTGTTTCCTATCAGAAAATTTCAGTTACATGTAGTGTCAGGTAAGAATCAAAATTTTATAATCTTTCATTACGTTTACAACCTGAAAGTTAAGAATTCATTTTTCAGTTAAGAAAACCAGCATAAAATTCCTAATAATACATTTATACTTTATTTAATAGCTCTCCAAAATCACTGACACCATTAGGATTTTCATGATGACCACCCTTAAATTCATTTTAGATTGAATTAAGCAATAACTTTCACTGTGGCATGACCTTCTTAGCAGCATTTATTGCCTGAGCAGCAACTGGCAGACTCTTTCTCTGGATATTTCAAGATTCATAAGATGCTTCAAATTTAATTAACAAATTTAATTAATGTATGGTGGTTTCAATTTCTTTCTCTAATCTTGTGCATGGGATGTCTTAAAAACTTGTTGCTTGGACCTAAGGGAGGTTCCCTACAGAGGGGCTATTGGGCCAGGCAAACAATTACAGTTCTGGAAGGTTCTTGGTATTTCTCAAGGCCAAATCCAAATTAATTATTACCTTTTAATACAGTTCACTTTTCTGCTGTAAATACTTTATAATGCAGCCAGTCAGTCATGTCCCATAATGCATTTACAGTCTAAGGATTAGAAAAAATGCTTACCCAAGGTTTTGGTCTGGTTTGGGTTTTTTTTGGGTTTATCATATACATATTTTTGTACATAAACCAGCACATGCCATCCTCATTTTTTGTCAGTTTTAAAGAACTCTTTTCCCCTTAAAAATTCCCCTCCTTCATGGGCTGCATATTGATCTGAGTGCTATAATAAAATTTTCTCGCACTTTAAACTTTGAGATTGTTGTGCGTTGCATTGGCCACCAGACTGAAAAATAGGAGTGGGATAATAAAATGAAATGTTAAAGAAATCCTTTTATTTTGGAGACGGCAAAAAGGAGTTGTGGGATTACAAGCTACTTCTTAGAGCGGGTAGATCAGATTAACAAATTGTTTTTAACTATTAGAGCGGTTGTGCTTATGGCAGTAAAATAATTAAGTCAAAGGAGGGGTAGCAGTTGAATTAATACTGCTTAACATTAGTATAGTACTTCAAAGCTCTTAAAATAATGAATCAATTGAGTTCAGTGTGTAACTCCCAAGAAATTATTTCCTCAGCATTACAGTCTTTCCTTCTGCTTTCAGACTATCCACAGAAAACTTTTATCTCTCCTAATGCATTTATTGCTCATGTGCTTGTGAATATTTTTGTACCAATAGTATTAAAATATATCTATATATCAAATACCTTGTAACAGAAATTAACAGTGGTGTTGATCATGGGGTAGTGTCTCTATTCTATAAGTGATAGCCACAAGCAGACTTTGGAGCTATCGTTGAAGCTTTGAATCCATGACAAAGAAATATCAAATAAGCAGGGTTTGGTTTTTTGTTTGTGGGGTGGTTTTTTTCTGGTTTGTTTTTTTTGTTTGCTTGTTTTTGGTTTCGTTTTTGGTTTGTTTGGTTTTTCTTTTTAAATGAGCAAGTTTTATTTCTGGTTTATGTGTTTTCCCTCTAATCTTCTTCTTTCCCTTATAACAAGTTTTCACAAACATTAATTCTGATTTATGTGCTTCTGGGTGGCCAGAATGTATGGGGTTTTTGGTGATTTCACAGTTATTTGATGGTGTTTTGAATAGATGGTGCCAAATTAATTCATGACGATATTAATTTAGTCTGTTTTGGCAGTAGGCATGCTGTCTGGACTCCCATGCATCCCTGTGTCCAGGCTTATGCTCTTTTTTCCTGGTTTAGTCTGATACACCAGCCATATGACTTTGCAGACACAACTGGAGTACTCCTCTGATTTTTTAAGTCAGCTACAGCCTCAGGTAACTGTGTTATAAAAATGGCTTCTTTTTGCCTCTCCTAGGCCAGCCTGCCATCAAGACTGAAACAGCAGCACACAATCGCTCTGTCTCCAGGGCAGCCGTGTGATACAGCAGGATGCATAAGCAGTGAAGTGCCTTCATTAGGACTCCTTGAGCTTGGAGGGAATTTGCAGGTTCAGCACAAATACCATGAAGTCAGAAGTGGAATGAGGGGAAAGGGAGGTGAAAAAAAAGCTAGCTGCATAGCTTGCATATCTAAGCAATGAATGAGTCCTCACAATAATTCTTGCAGAACTTAGTGAGTGGTCTCTCTGATGTTGCAAATGTGACAGGATTGCCAATGAACAGAGAAATTAATCATGGGGAAGACAATGTTTATGGAGATCTGTACTAAGAAGCAAAGTCAATAATTATTTAGGTGATTCTTTTGGGCTCACCTGCCTTTAACTCATTCTGGTTTCCATTTGTCTTCCTAATGTAAGGAAGAGTAGAAATGCCAGAATCACTGTATTCCTGATTAAATGATTGGCCCAAGGTCATACAAAACTCAAAAGTAAATACATTACTGGAACCATCAGAGGTCTTGGTTCTGCCATACAGGTGAAATAATCTAGTTTGTCAGTAAAGGATACAGCTGCTAAACTATTCCTAGTACTGAGTACTGTTCTCCTTTAAACAGTCCTAGTCCTTGGAGGGAAACAGAGTTAGCAATGACTGTGAGAACCCTGAGAAGCAGCACAGCAGGCTTTAGCATTGGTCACAGAGTTACATGAAGGAGCACTGGGAGATATTGTGGTGTAAATTCCAACATGGGATTTGTGTATAATAGGGGTATGTGCAGAAAATATAAGAGTTGTATTTTTCGTAAGGATAGATAAATCAATCATTTAAGGCATTGCTGTGTAAAGTTCAACCTTACAAATAAAGGTAAAGCCAAAAATCCATTAAATATCTTCCAATAAATCAAATCTCTCTTTAATTTTAAAGTCTGTGGGTAGTAAAAGTTAATCTCTTAAGGACACACTTGATTTCTTCCTTGATTTCTGACTAATTGCAAATTATACTTAATCTGGTCACAACAGTAGTAGCATTTACTATCCAGTTTCTACTTTTAGAGTAGGAATTGTTGATAAGATATTTACAATTGTTCGGTTCACACATACATGCTCTCTATGAGCATGTAATCCTTATCCTTTTGTCTGGTGTCATGTTCACCCCACCACTGTTCCCCTGGTCCCTAAGGTTAATAGAGACAGTGTGGTCTTTCTTGAGAAGGAGGAGGAGGAGGAGCGGAGGATTTCTGGGGAACTCTCAATGTTCTGAAATCTCCGGGAAGAGTAAGACATAGATAGTGAGGATTGCTTCCTCCCCTCTCCAGGTCTGCAATTTTTTATACACTAAAACAGACTCTACACTGTGGTCTTCTTTCCATTGGTCCTCAGATGTACAGCAGAATGTACTATCTACCTATGGTGTTTTATACAAGTTAGACAATTGTCCTTTATTCTCTTTGTTATGCTTAAAACCAGTTTAACATTAACAATTTTCCAAGGTTTCAGTCTTTTGATGATTAATAATTGAGAACTGATGAATAAATTACAGGCCTCTGAATTGGTCCAGTTCCCACACTTGCAAGGACTCTGCTATCATCCTATGCTACACTCCTCTACAACACATCATTATTCTAGGGTCGCAGGTACTTTTTTGTGCACTGAATAACTGCTGGTTTTGACCACCAATTAGTTACAAAAACATAACAGAACTATTATAGCAATAGACATTGCAGCACACAATCATAAAAAGCTGAAATAAAGCTACAAAAATAGGTAGTAGTTGTCTAGTAGCTAGAAAATTGCTGTTAGCTAAACAAGCTGAAATAAAGATCCAGGCAGGCCAAGACAAATCAAGGCTGACAAGTTCTATTTCTGAGGCTCTGTAGCATTAATACAAAGCCTGTGGCCTGTCATTAGCAATGATAATAATGTTATTTGTATCATGAGGCTACAACACCCAAACACATAAATATGCAGACATAAACATACCTATATATATTTGCACCTCAAATGTAGGGAGTACGTGAAGTCATGAAGCATTCTTACAGTCCCTGTTGCCAGTGGACTGCAATCAATAAGTAATGTACAAGGATTTTCACCCAGTCAGAATTTTCAGTTTCAGAAAATTATAGAAATTTCTTAAACTGAAAATTCTGACTGGGTAAAAATACTTGCACTTTATTTATTGTTACATACCTTCAGATTGCAATTAAAAAAACCCCCACATATGGATTTGTGGGTCATGGTCTGCGTTGAACTGCAGACCTTCTTAAATCAGGTGCAAGCCTTAAACTGTTTGATATATTTTATAAAAGATCATTTACCATTTTTTCCACTCACGGATAAAGTGGTTATTTTCTGGTACATCTAAAACCAAATTGTAAGTCTGACAGTATTAAGGTTGAATAGATATGCAATTATATTTTTAAGAGGAAGAATTAAACCTCATCTTAAATTTTTAATGCCTGTGGATTACATTGTATATAGCAAAAAATGGTCAGAAATTGGGCTCATCATAAAACGAGTTTTATGGTATATGAAAAGGGAATATTTCTCTCAGGAAAAGAACATTTCCAATTAGGTAAGCCAGAGATAAGTGAACCCATTAGATGGAAGAGGCTGAAAGGTGGAAGAGGATTTGTAGTCCACAACCAACTGCAAGAACAAAAATAATAATCTGCCGAAATCATCTTCAAAAAATAAGAGCTAATGTACTTTCTGGCCTGAAAGGACAGTTTATTTTGCATTATTGGGCTTTTTTCCACCCTTCTTAATTTTAATCTGAAGAAATATAAATGTAAATCTGATTTTCCTTAGTTTTTCTAGCAGGGTTAAGGAATGACCGATAAATTCTTGAATGGCTTAACTAACAAGTTTGGCTGATAAAAGTAATAGCATTGATACAATATAGTTGGAGTAACCCATAGGCATAATATCAGAGAATGTTTTCATGTAAGAATTAGAAAGACATATAATCAGCACAGTAGATGGACTGAGAACTTGCTGCCAGTTTTTAAAATATAGTTAGTTGTAGGTGAGGAATCCCAATGGAATGAGTATGTTTCTTTTGGGGTATCTTAGATACCAGTCCTGGGCCTTGTCGATTTGATTTCAAAATCAACAAACTTGAAGAAAATATAGAATAAGCATAAATGAAGAGTATAAATTACACAGATATGGTGGAGGTAGTAAACAACAATAAGTAACGGTCTGCTTGGTTATCTGAACCCAAGTGTCACATGACGGTGAAATGCAGTGTCACACATCATAGAAATTAGAAACATGAGCTATAAATACAGGAGAGAATTACACATTTCAAAGCAGGACTTATGCAAAAGACTGTGTATGGGGGAGTTGATGGTAGTTCACCAGCTAATCAGAAAAGCCCAATGATGAATTGTAATTAGTGAGCTGAATGCACTAAGGAATACTGCATAAAATGGAAATTATATCACCATCCCATGTTATATAGTCCCCCAGTCGAGAGTGAAACAAAGGATGGTAAGTTAGAGAAAGCTGAAGAAAAAAGATAACAGATTAAAGAGGAAGAAAACTCTTAGAGACAGACTCTTCAGGTTCTTCATTGACTTAACATATCAAAGGAAAGGTTAAGGGGTGTCTCTCTTCAAATCTTTAAGTTCTTTGAAGTCTAGAAAGTGGAAAACCAATAAAAAGAGACTTCTTCCACCTGGCTGATAGAAAATGTGACAAGATTTAATGGTTGGTAGCTGAAACCGGAGAGGTGGATCAAAAATAAACATCACATTTCTAACAGTAAAGATAATGAATCCTCCAACCTGCGCACCAGGAAGGTGTAAAGATACAAAAAGCAAATCATTCTTTTGAAAGAATCTGAACACCTTACATAAGCAGCTGGCTATAACGTCTTTGTGGTGCATCAGTATCAGTAGTCTCAGTTCATCATGTTCTTTCAGTGATCGCTAGATCAGAGTCATAACAACTTCTGGAAGGATCACTGAACTGCTTTTTTATTACCAAGAGCACCAGTGACTTCAGAGACCCTCTGTGATTTTGGCCCCTGACTGAAATGATGTTACTGGTTTAAAGCTATGTCAAAACATGCAGTGATCACATCCAGTAACAAAAATGTAATTTCTATTTTAAAAAGAAAGGACAAAAATAATAGTATTTCTTAAAATACTGACAAAGCCTGTTTTTCTTTTCTAATGAATGTCCTATTTAAAGGAACTAGCTTAGTTGGTAGCTGGTTTTCAGCTGCTGAAAACTATCACTAATCTAACAAAAACTATACGTGATTTTACTTTTATTATGGGAAACAATTTCTGTTGGATAAATAGAAACATTTTAAACATTTCATTTTCTTCCTGGAAGACAACTTCATTTCTAAAATGAAGTAGACAGTAAACAGAGTACAAACCATTTATTTTTTTTTAAGGGATTTGGAAAACTCCTTTTAAAAAAGGATTTAACTAGAAATGAAACAAAACTCTGTTTTGTGCTCACAGAAACTCTGCACAAGCCTATGTGAATTTGTTCCTGTATTTCATTCTGACTAAGAAGCTAAATGTATTTTTTTATTATTTCTTAATTTTGGCCATGGATGTGAACAAAAGATTTTATTTCCATTACTTTATTGTAGGTATCTTGTGACAAACCACCTTGTGATTAACAGAAGCAGCCCTGTATTTCATGATTTGCAATTAGTCCCACCCAGTAGGACAAACAGGTGACAATTTAGCTCCATTTAAGAATGCACTTCCACCAAGCAACTGTGTTTTGTGACACAAGGAATAAACTACCTCAAAGCATAAGGCTGAGGGGTGGTAAACGAATGTCAGAACAGATTTCTCACATCTGCACTGAGGTCACTAAAAAAAGTTTGTTGTTTAGAGTGGGCATAGGACTAGTCTAGTAAAGGTATTCAAAACCAAACTGTTGCAGTGGGTGGTTGAACATTATGAATAAAATAACCCTCTAACCTATGCTGAAGAGGAGTATGGGAAACTTACTAAAGACACAAATGCTAAGTTTGACTAAATATATAAGCATGAACTGAGAAGGTATTGGTTTTTTCCATCCATAACTCTTCAAAATCCTATCCAATGATTTTATATTTTTAACTAGAAGTAGATCAGAATAAACTTGGATCTCATTGTCCCTCCTAAAATAAATAACCCCTTCTTAAGTCTGAAGCATGTTATCAGCTCTGATCTGTGACTCTCTTCTTGAACAAACAGGAAAATCTCATCTCACATTATGTCCCTGAATTCTTTTTTCTCCAGCTGATGATGGTTTCACTTAGAGGCTGCATCTGTATTCCAAAAGCCAGCTTTGAAAAGGAGAAGATAAGATAATTTCTTCTTCCAGAATAAATTATGTTTTATTATTAATCCATTTCCAAATTCTACTGACAAATATGTTTCAAAAGGTGCATAGTTTTGGCCAGAGAAGCATCCAAAATCCAACCACAGAGAGGTCACAGGCCTATCCCTCACACTTGGACCCTAACTCTATCTCTTTTTTTCCCTTGATTGTATGCTCTCTCACTTTAAAATAAGGACATGGTATGCCTATCAACATCTCCTTTGAGACCTAGTGATTCACTGCTAATTTGATAGTTGAAACATCTTTCCTATTTCTTGTATTAAAGAATGAAGAATAGGCTTATGACTAAAAGCTACTAAGTTTATGAATCCTCTTGCCTGATGGCTTCTGTTTAAGTGTTGCTTCTGTTTTGCAGAGCGTATATGTACGTGCATATGTATATGGTTGTGGAGGATTTTTGTATTAAGCAATTACTGTTTTGCATATTATTGCATATATTATATAGTTTAAATAATAAGAATTTTTCAATATGTGGTACTAAAGTCTTGTACCATGCCTTGCTTACAGTCTTCTAACAGCATGGTTAATACCCTACTACACTTTTAGAAGCATAGAAATATACTCTTTTAATATTTAAAAAATAGTATAACTTTAAAAGATGGAATTATGTGAAGTTAAAAAACTCAGAATTTCACGAGTTGGAGAACTAGACATGAAGTCCTATACCTAGAATAAGGAAGGTAGATAGGTAGGGCAAATAATGCTGGTTACATATGAAACACAAAGGACTGTAGTAGCTCAGAAAATTTTTTTAAATAGTGAATAATTAATTTAACTTAACTCCATCATACATTGCAGAGCCTTAAAGAGAAATTATATATTTGTGCCAGTAAGGAAAGTAGCATAAGGACTCTTATGTGAATCCACAGAAATTTTGGATCTATGACCACTTATACACAATCAAGATCAAGTAAAGTTATGTGGTTGTTTTTCTTTATTTATATATAGCTTTGATCTTTGCTGGAGTCATATTGATCTAGTGGAAACAAATATAACAAGAAATTGGAGATAATTCAGAAAGCAACTAGACTGATATAAGTATTATTAAAAGCATGAGTTGTAGTGATAAAGTTTAACCCAGCCAGTATGCTTAAAATAAATTAGTTTGAAATAAAGATATAAGTAAAAGTTCTTATTCTTAGTCCTTTTACTGAAGTCAGAGAGAATTGAGCAATAGATGAATAGGAGAGGTCCTTGCACTATTTCCAGTAATGAGTCATAAAATCTTGCCAATGCCAGACTCTTTTCTCTTCTTATTTTCTCTACATCATCAACAAAAGATACTTACAAACAGAAATATGTAATTTTGAATGTGATCTAAACCGAACCTCAAAGCCACCAGATCTTTAAACTGAAATGCTCATTCTTATCAGCTCATGAACTTAATGAATTTGCTGTACTCTTCCTGACATGTTTCCCCCCAAAAGCAGTATACTGACATGTTACAAAGAAGACTTGGTTCAAACCATAGATATTTGGATATTTCTGCATGCTTTTAATATGTTGCCCTTCCATGTTCTCCACTGAAATATCTAAAAAAAATAAAAAGAGTGTCTTCCTTCAAAATACATATGCTATCTTTTGTACTCTGTTGCTCAGGTTCCATTGGCTCGGATGTAATTCCTTAAATATCTGTAACTTAACGTTAATTTCAGGTTGAATTTCTGGAAGTTTTCAATAGGCATATGCCAGTCAAGACAAATTGGGGTGATGGTACTCCCTTAGTGAGCAGCTGAGAAAATGTATTCATAGTAAGAGATAATGTCTGGACCAAGGTCAGGAAATCTAAATCTCCACAGAAATAGCTGTGTGCAGACAGCTGAGGAAATAATTATATCTGAATTAAAAAAAAAAAAAAGAAATGGACTGGGGTTAATAATGATTTCAGTTCTGTAACCCTAGAGAATTATTGGAGGCCCAGATAATGCTGAAACTTATTAAAGACCTAAAGGATTTCACTCCCATCTGAATATCTGTTTGAAAAAAAACAATAGTGATGTTGTAGCAAATATGCCCTGAAGTTCAACATTGTGTACATACTAGATCCAAGAATGTTATAACTGTGTGGGCATAAAGGTAAAAAGTGCCAATAAGACAGTCAGCAATGTGGGTGTCAACCAGTAGGGCTTGCCTAGGAAGCCGAAGGAGATATGTAGTTGAAATGTTCAATGGGCACGAAGCATATGCGTTCATTTTACATAGGCACATACACATACACACATAGAACATTTACTCCCTGAGGATTTCTAAATGCTTTGCAAAGACAGTGCTCTCCTCATCAGCTTGTGCAGAGCCCAGGAACTATGGTTACAGACTTCTGGTAAGGAAAGCAGAAGGGTTTTGAAGGACTCCCTGCATTTCTGAGAAAGAGTCTCCTTCCGCTGCCTCCACTGTTGCAAACCAACAAACAAAAACCCAAAACTAAGCCTAGGAGGATTTGATTTTGAAACTTTTTCAGAGTCTTAAATAAAAAGAAACTGACATGAAACCAGCAAAAGTACAGCTCTAATTTGTAAAGGAAGCAATCAGTACAAATGAAGAGCAGATAAAAAGAAATTACCATCATAAGCGAGCAGACAGAAATGAAGAAATAAAAATTCCTGGAATGTCTCCAGCAGAGTTTGGTTCTTATGTTATTTTACTTATTAGAGACAATTAGGAGAGATTTGTTCGCTGTTATGTCCCTTAGATTAGATTAGAAGACTTAAAAGTTTTCATGCTTTGGCCTTTTCCTGTCCTTGGGGGAAAAAATCCCACTGAGAATCCTAATGATGGCTAGAGTCTATGAAAGGTTTCAAATTAGCTGTTTGCTCTCTGTCTGCTCCTTTCTACTTTCCCCTTATCTTTTCTCCAGTATGTTTGCGTCTGTACCTGTACAATTTCACCCGGGAAACTGGAAGGAAGTGTATGAGAAATCATGAATTCCCATGCAATGCCATTAACACCTTGATTTCTGGTAATATTCGTACCCCAATTTGCAACACAAGGTGGAAATAGGTAGTCTATAAAGGAAGTAGAAATGAGGCCCTTTTAACAGCAACTAAATCATATTGACTGTCCTGTTACACCCACACATCACTAAGTGCTCTCAAAGGCTGTAATCTGCAATGACATAGATGGAAAATAAACCATTTGCTTGAAGAATTGAAATGGCCTTGACTTCTTCTGGCAACATTTTCTCAACAGTTAAATTAGCAACAGCAAATCAGTATCAAAGATAAAGGTAGCTGTCCTGCATTTGTTCCACACAGTAAAAATTTCCTGCAGGGACCTTCACTGAAGAGACCGAGGGTTTGTGAACACTCAGGTATTACCCTTTGCACAAAATGTTTCCTAAAGGGCAAGTTACCAGTTGTAAGTTACCATTTACTTCAGAAGTGGAAGCCAGGATTCTTCAATTAGGGAAAAGGAAAGATTTATGAAAAAGTGTCCAAGAATTTTCAGAATTAGTTAAAAGATCTTCCTAATGTAGCAGGAACACCTTGAAACTAATATGAGCTCAGATTAACAACCAGCAACGTGACAGAGCCAGGTCTGGAATCATGAGCTGTAGGTATTCAATGTCAGAGATCAGGCAAGGGAATTCTGCCTCAGCTGTTAACTGCACATGCAGATGTAATAGTGGAAAATGAATCGCTGCAGTAGCTTAGCCAGGACAAAAGAAAGGAATAGCAAGGACTTCAGCATCAGCAGAATTATGACATTCTCTTACAATTTTACTCAATTTAAGCATGGAAAAGAAGGAGAGAAAAGACAGCTCTGATGATGCATTATACAACCGAGAATCCTAACAATAATGAAGTCTTGTCTTCCCCCACTCCAAGGCATTTTAAATTTCTTTGGCAATTTTTTAAATGGTGTTTTAATATAAGGCTAATCTGGAAAAGCTGTTTACTGCTTAACAGCGATATAGTACCTTAATACAGTGAAAATCTGACAGTTGCCACAACTCCTGGCCTCACTGCAGCAATAGCTTTGCCAGTAGTGTTTAGTGTTTCAGATGTGACCTGAGCAGCAGGGAGTTGTCCTTCTGACCCCATCCCATTTCTCAGTGCTGCCCAGCAGAGCTCAGTGTGGCCCACTTGAGTCTTGCTGTGCTTTGGCCCTTGGCAAGTCTTCTCTGCAGGCTCCAGAGATCAGTAAGGCATCAGGCTTGACTGAATAGCACAACCAGGATATTTTCAATAAAACCTGGGTTACATAGGGGAAATATAACCATTTTGTACTTAGCTACAGGTAATCCTGCCTCAGACTTAGCTAGTCATCTGTGAGCCTCTGATGGTATAAATTCCATCCAACTAACTTACAAAGGCTTTGTGAAACAACATAGACTGGCATTGCTGTGTCTGTCCTTAAGGAACTCTGCAAGAGCAGGATTTCAGCAAAACAATCAAAAATAGCTTTATATTCCTTCTATTCATCCCAGAAGCCACAGGAACTATTTTTGCTCTTTTGAAAGCATGTAGTAGCTTTGTTCAGCTACCTATAACAAAACACTGATTTTTCCTCTTCTATCTGTTTTTTGTTGTTGTTGTTTTTTGTTGTTTGGTTTTTGTATGGTTGTTTTTTTTATAGACATGGCAAAGTAAGCAGCATTGAAAGACCCATTTAAAGAACATACTCAAGAGGAATCTATATGTTGTTTGGGATTTAATGCTTCTGGTCTACTCAGTCTGACTTGGTCTGTTTTTTCAGTAAGAGTTTTGAGAGCTGCCTGTGCAAGTGATGAGACTTATGCACTTCTTGTAGCTTCAATCCAAAATACTGTCAAAATACTGATAAAATGTCTTTGTTGTCATTTGATATCAATGTATTCATAGGAGGGAAAGATAAAGTATAAGGTAGGAAAATACCAAAATTGTTTTTTTCAGATAAAGGACTCAGTCCTGGTTCCTATCATGTCCTTTATGTCCTTGTAGTTGATACAAAGCAACAGAAGAAATATCAGAAAATCTAGTTGCCAGGGGTATCCCCAATTACAACCTTCATGCATTAAGTAGCAATATGTCACACACATTTTCTCAGCCCTCCTCCAGTCTTGGGCTTTGCAGATGGGGTACAATAGCTTCAGCTGTTTCTTCTCTCAAGAGAACTCTTGACAGCTAGTGTCACCTTTATGTGTGATTTGGAATTGAACAAAGTTTTATCTATGTGGCAATTTACACCTTAGTTGCCAACATGTAAGGAAAGTTAAAAGATGGTGACAATCTCACAGAATTATGTCTCCATTTGCATATGGAGTTTTAATTCCCTCTGCTGTTACTGCACATTTCTGATTCTTTATGAAGTTGCAAAGGAAATGATACCAATGCACTTTCCTCCTCTCTTTCAGAACCAGTTTTTAGAAACAGAAAACCGTAGAGGAAAAAAACATACTAAGAAACACCATATGTAAATAAAAATAGATTAAAATACTGGATAGCTTCTATGGACTTGACAGTGCATACTGGACAGCTGTGCATATTTCTGTATGTAACGGCTAACTGAATCTAGTCTAGTACAGCAAGTAAGTCTAGTCTACATACCCTGCTGTCCTAATAACATAGAGAGATACTAATAGAGTTTCCACTCGTGAAACTGCTTTTTGAAAAAGCATATGGTTCAATTTGGCTCTACAGCTTTTATTCCTTTAAGTGTCAGCAATTTGCTGAAAATATTATTATCAGTTATAATTTATTTATTACCTCCCTCAAAAATTCCTAACAATATTTTTTTGAACTCTGACATTACATTTAGCTACGCTGCTGGGCCTAGGAATTGATGAAACTGTGTTATAGTAAGTTGGATGTATGCTGCCTGTGGTTTTAATATAGCAGCAATGTCATTATTTTGTCTTATAAATTTAAGGGAAAATGGGCCTCTTTGCTATATCACAGAGCACATATAATTATGCAGACAATATGTTTTATGCAATAATACATATAGATATTATATTCAAAGAGTGTTCAATCTGTAGTGTCAAATCAGCAAATCTTGGGAGCTGCCAGAATTAAGATGTCCAAATGAAACAATGTTTTGGCAGGGAAGGTTCCTGTGTCCTGGTCTAATCTTACGCTTACACACCGGAAAGAAAATGGTCATTTCTTTTCTTGAAGTTTTCTGTTCTGCTTGCTCTGTGCCCTGGACATTTTTCATGATCACACTGTTAAAGACTGAATAATGAGATGAAATTCAGGGAAAGAATTTTGTTCATAATAGAAGTTTTACTCTAGCATTTCTAAACTTGTGTGTGCTACTTCCAAGATTGATCCTTTATCTTTTTCAAAAAAGAGCTTCCTATGTTAAAATTCTTAGACCCACAACAGATGTCATAATCACCTGAACTAAAAACTAGTTAATAGTAGTAGGGACTCACTGTTTTCTATGAGCAAGTCTCTGCGGACAGGTGCACTGTCCTGAGCACTTCTGTTGAGCCTGCAGGCTGACCAAAAGCCAGCTTGTTTCCCTCCAGAAATGGAATGTCTGTATGGGAATACTGCTAAACCCTCTTTTGCTCAGATATACATGCTAGGCCAAAAGCCCTCAGCACACGCTGGTGCAATATATGCCTTATAGACACCTCCAGACTTCTGGGAACATGGGAGAGGAAGATGACCTAAATGTCTGAGCACTGGGGTACACAACCACAACAGGGCCAGCCGCTGAATCTGGGGAATAAAGCCTTTTGTGTTTAATCTTTATCTTTAAGGGAAGTAATCTGAGAATTTCACAGGCAGCAAATCACATTCATATATATCTGCCATGAAGTCTGACTATAGTATAGGGCCATTAATGGAAATGGTAAAATTTTTAATAATGAAGATAAGTCACAAGTCTTTCATATCTGTATGTTATTTATCGTCTGAATTTGGAACAAGACAGGCTGATATGTTTGCACTATAGCAAAAAATTGAAGCTAGGATTCCTGCTCCCTCCTGGCACCCAGATCTCCCAGCACTTTAAGGAGACTGTAGCAAAAGGGGAAAATAACTTTGTCAGCCTAGGAGAAGATTGAGGAGATGGAAGGGAGCTAGTCCTTGCTGGAACAGCATCAACCCCCCTTCCTCAATGGCTCACAAACTTAAAGCTTTTGTTATAAAAAGGTAAAGAGTTTTACATCTTTTGCACATCGATCATAATTATAGCGTGTGAAGAAAACAGAGCTGCTATACGCTAAATCTGATCTCAGTGTGACTCCGAGCTGGGAAAGAGCACACTGCAGCTGTTCCACTGCATTAGAGCCATCAGCTTCACCTCATTAGGAGAAGCATTCACCTTCCTATGAGATCCCTGCTGCACAACCTCCTGCCCTGCCCCTGAGACAGACATGGTACGAGCAGTGTCACTTAACCCCTTGTGTTTCCAGCTACACATAAATATAGGGAACAGAAAGCCACAGAAACAGCTAGAAGGACAGCTTCTTGGCAGTACTGGTGTCTGGGCACAAGAAAAAATATCACTTTATATACAAAGATATTCATGCTGCCACTGTGCTACCTCACTGACTGACAGACCAGCATCTGGTGGAACACTATGTGGTACATCAGCAAACACTGAGCAGACACTTTGGCCCAGACAATGTAAAGAGAAAATGTAAAAGAAAGAATAAATTTAATTTTTTTGTCACCTTAGAGCAATCTAACACAGACTCAGATTAAAATCTATTTTGTGTTTTGTGAGGGAACAGGAGAGCATGTAGTGCCTCCTTGTATTTAATTAGATACCTTTTTCAACAGTCATATTTGATTTTCTTTACGGTACTGAGTCTTTGTTAACAATTTCCTTTTCCAAATATGTACAAACATCGTAAGCGTATAATATCTACATTAGGTGTATGCATTGCTCTGAACCTTTAAACAGTCTACCTAAAAATCTTCAAGAATTGCAGTCAGAAACATGTGCATATGCTCATTCATAGAGCTCAGTTCTGATGTACACCTCAGTGCTGCTAAAAAACAAATATTGTATTTGAAAGTGCCTGGAGATCGTACAAAGTAAGCCTGGTTTACAGCAAATGTGGAATCCTTCGTAGAGTTCAGTGTTTGGTTTTTTTTTGTTGGTTTTTTTTTTTAATGATTTATTTTTTAAGCAATATTTGACTTCTTTTATAAACTTTGCTAGTGTAGTGTTTATAGACTGGTAGAACTTCATTTACTCTTAAACACTTTATTATTTTGGAGAATTTTTGTGGAAAAGAGTAATATAATCAGGGCCTGACTCTCCTTTCGTGTTACACAAGCTTTGCTAAGGAAGAACCCCCTGGACTCCAAAGTCACTCTGTTAAGGAAATGAGACTCTTCAAAAGGCTTCCCTAGTGTTCAGTTCATTTGCTGCTTTTGAACATGAACATGTTCCAACAAAACAAACATATGTTTTGGTGTCCCCTCTTCATAAAAGAGCCAGAGAAGGAAGGTTGTGGAGCAAATCAGATGATGGACTTCCCCAGGTTCTTATATCTCTGAACATATGCCAGCTGCATTAGGTCTGAGAGCAAGAAAGGTAGAGGCCTGTCCTCTTTCTCCCCAGGGCATTACTAGAGCTTTGATCTCTTGCCCATATCTGGCTGGAACTGGGATCTGCACCTCACAAATACTCTTTGCAGCTGTAAAAACACAGCAGGAAATCTCTTTCCTATTGCCAAGCCTTCATCTCTTGGGGAACAAGGATGCCATTGGAAAAAGGACTACTGCGGGCTGCAAGAGTGGGTATGGTGCACAGTTACTGGGCTGCAATGGGCCCAATTGGAGCCAGAGCACAGGACCGGGTTTGTCAAGTTTCATAATTTTTACAAGGCAATTGATAAACTGCATAGAAGGATCAGGTATTCATGGGTCTGTGTGTGTCTTGCAGGGAAGTGAAAAATAATGTGTATTTTAGTCTATGATTTAGAAGTACAAGCTAGAGGAAAAGCTGGGAGTGTGAGAATAAGTTTCATGCAATCTTATCAGAGGGGAAAGTTCTATTACATAAGGTTTGATTTAAGCTCTTGTTATTTTGGGTCTTTTACTAGTGGTCATAAACTCTGCATATATCCTCTGGTCTGTGATATCAGAAAGGAATATACTCCCTTCTCACTTATCCCACGAGAACGGACAGTGGAGGGGAAATGGGTGACTGTTTGCTCAGATCCCACGGAAAAAATTTTGGATGAAATTGCCACAGCTTTCTCTGAGCTCTGAGACTGGTCCCTTTGCCAGTCAGAAAAGATCAGGAGCACAGCCCAACCCAACAATGGGACTGCTTTGTAGGGTAAGTCAGGCATTCTAAATGCTTTCCATTCCTTTCTTTATGATATTATGAAAATCAGACAGTATCCAAAAGTCAGTTTCCATAGTGAAGCAGTGCCTGGCAAGATGGAAGAAATCAGAACACCCAAGAGAGATAGTCAAGCATGAACTTGGGTAGTGAAGGCTGCATCTCCATGCATGTTTTCATCTGGAGCAGCAGCACACAGGTACTCCATGTTAATTCCCTTTGGAAACCTGTTTTGGTATCTACTAGATAGATTCCTTTTAAAACACAAACTGGATGTTCCACTCTGTACTAAATGTTTTCCAACCCTTCACAAATGTTTTCCAACCCTTATGTGTCTCCATTGCTTGCAAAAGAAATCTATGGTGTAGTACTTTGTTTACTTACTATTCAAGCTAAAGGACATTTGGACAGTTTTGATGATGTAGGTAGAAGAATTTTTTTTCTTGACCAAAATAAAATCCCAGAACTTCACTGACCAAAAATACAGTGGCCTCAGCACCAACTGATTAATTCAATTTTGGCCAGATTATCTGCTAATGTGGACACACTGTGAGTGAGCCACCAGCAGCCTTTCCTCACAGCAGCAGGTTTGGATGCTATTAATATATATATGCCCCTTCTTACACACATTTTTCCATGGTGATGCCTAATGAAGTAGACCATTCTTGACAGCAAGAATGCATGTGAACATGTTGGAAAACACCATATGCACTTTATGCTACATGAGAGGATACAGAACAAGGTGACATTCTTGGAAACGGAATTTTAAAGGATGTGGGAATAACGCAGACCATCTGTGTAGTCACTTCTTTTTTCTGTGGAAAACATGAAATTTACAAACAGGGTAAAGTTATCTGGCCCAACATGTCTGCTTTTTTTTAGTTTACCTTAATCCCATTTTCCTGTCTTTTTGCTCTATGGCTTCACTCTTTTTGTGCTCAAGACGGAAATCTGAGGTTTTCTTGAACTCATTTACACTTCTCAACTTCAGCCTTTTCTCCAATTATTTATTCCATATGTTCAGAGCCCTTTCAGTGAAACAGCTCTTCCTGAGTTTCCTTGATTTAAGTTGAAGTTTTGACTTCTCTATGCGAGTAATTTTGCAAATTAACATTTCTGAGTTTTGCAAATATAAAGCATTTCATATTAACCAATGCCATAAGTTGTTTGTTTTTGATTTGCTTTGTTTTTATTAAAGCAGGAGGAAATATAATGAGTGATGACGTATAATCTTAATAACATTTTTAGTTTGGTTTTTGGTTTGTTTTTTTTTCTCAAAGGAGTGCAGTGAAGAACTAAAACCACTAATTTCTGACATTTTTACAATCTCCTATAATTTCCTGAATTACCATGTATCAGAGTCATCATGAGGAAATTTAGATTCTAAAGACCAGATTTCTAAGTCTGCGCTCATCACTGTGAGTTCCACTGTGAGACCACCTGTGGACTTATTTTACTGGAAACGAATTATCCTACAGGTGCTTATGTGTCTCCACTGCTTGCAAAAGAAACCTATGGAGTTGTACTCATAGTTAGATACCTAACTCTCGATGACTTAATTACAGCTGATGAATTCCACACCATGTGTCCACTGCTCCACAATAAATATATGATAATTTGAAATAATGGGACTGAGACGTGTAGGTTTTCATTGTGACTCCCTATTAATTACCTTATCCACTGGACCACTAAGCCAGAAAATGTAACTGCTGCAAAAGCAACAACAACTGAAGAAGCTTCAGTTTCAGTTTCATTAAATACTGTTGAAGAAATCAGGCATGTGACTTCTCCCTGCTGTGTAACATGGTGAATCTAAATCTGAAGATGTGCAGCCACTGACTGGGAAATGTGGCTGTCAAGAAGAGCAAGCAGCTGTTAGCTCATAAACATTTTGAGGCCACTCTAAAAGAAGGTATGAGTCCTCAGAACATTCTGTGAGTGCTTGAAGGGCTCAGATACTGAGCTCTGTGTGGGATGAAGGGTTTTGCTAGGAATGTCAGACTCAGGGCAAGACATGACTGTCAGCAAAGGATGTAGAAGACAGGAAAAGCAAAAGGGCAGACTGCCCTTCTCTATATCCTGATGTAGCTAAGTGACTTTGGGGCCCAAAATTTCACTAGAAAGTAAGAATTGTTGAGATATCACTCAACATTGGCTTTTCTTCTGTGTACGAAGCCCCTAAATGCAGAAGGAGACTGAGGAGAAGCAGCATTTTTCTGTCACAATAAGTACTGAGCACCTCTCAGGTTCATATCCAATACTTCGTTCCAAATAGTTCTGTATTTGTCATTTTCTGTCCTTAACATTTTTCTGTCAGTGCTACTAATAATTTTGCTCATTTATGTCTGATTTTTTGGAAAAAACTTGATAAATAAAGAAAACTTACATGACAACTTCCACTGAATACAATAACTTTGCTTTTGCAAAGGATTTAGGAATATATTTATTGTGGCTCTATATACATATGTATATACCTCTGCTATCCCAGGAGAATGGTTGATTCATTTGTAATGAGCAGTGGGTGGCTGGACGTACACCAGTTGGTCAGATTGTTGCCATGCTGCCTCTCAGTCACTTTGGCAAAATACCTCAGTAAGGCAGGATGGAGTTTTGGCTCAGTCTAATTCTAATTTTTCACTGCATTTTCCACAGCTGCCTTACGAGAAGAGTTTTGTCCTCTTCGTATGCTTAGCACTGTAAGCTAGAAAGGTCGTAGCAAACTATCATTCTTGTGAGTGTGATCCAGCTCTCCTTTATGCTCTGCAGTGTCATTTAGGTCCAGAATAGACAGATATTAAACAGTGCTGGAGAAATATTTGCAGGACTGGCTTAAAATTTATGTAAGTAACGTACTATAAAATATGTATAGTAATATTAGGTCTATTTAACACTTAGGCCAAGAAATAATACAAAAAAAAAACCCAAAAAAGATTCATTGATTCATTTAAACACTTGTAGTTTGCCAAAATACAAGACTATTTCATGTCCAAAAGCATGGATGCCCTTGGGGAAGGAACTAGGTAAATGTGCATAAATCAAAATGAGAGGCCATTACTACAGAAAACTGTCGAGAAACACTATGCATACAACTGGGACAGTTCTTGGCAGGTATTATATTTAATAACAATGCTTTCATTCAAGAAATGTAAGTTTTAGGCTATTGGCCCTGCATATTACATCTAACAAGTGATATATTATTAAACGAGATTTCTGTTTTATTGGACTGTAAAGTTTGGTCAGAAAACACTTCAAACTGAACATGCTTCCTCTCCTTGCTTGCGACTAGCTTTATCTTCATATGCTTTGGCCAATACATGGAGGCCAATATTTAATATGTCATTTTGATTGTTTTATAGAGAGGGGAAACTGTATGTAATTTACATGAAATCTTAGTTTCTATTGCAAGCTGTAAAAAAAAAAAAACCAAAACCAAAACCAAAAACAAAAAAAAAAAAAAACCCAAACAAACAGAAAGATATTATCTTGGATTGGTTTGACTGGGGTATATTTTGTGGGTTTGTTTGCCAGATTGTATCAGGGCATATGTGCTATGGGGAGAAAAACTTCACAGCTTGAAAAAAAAGACAGCATTTGAGTGGGTTTTATTCCCCCCTCAGAAGTAAACAGTTTTCACAATTAACCCCACTGCTCTGTTTATACATCAAGGAAAATGTGGAGAGTACACACAGTTGTTCTCATTAATTTTTGATAAGCAATAGCAACTTAAAAAAATTACTCCATGGTTTATGCATTACCAGGTCTTTAATTCAATGGAAAACATATGCAGAAACAGACTTTCAGTCTTGCTATATGACAAAAGAGGTGGGAAGCCATGGAAGAAATACGTTCTGATTTATCTGTTATATTGGAGTTCTCTCTTTCATGGTGTTCCTTGACAATACAGACCCATAAAACAGATCATGCTTCTGAGCTGTTTCTTCCACTTGATACTAATCAGCACATATGCTACAAGGTGGAGAAACCTAGTAGGAAAAAGTGTATATAAAATATTCCACTGCTACCTTATGGCTATAGAAACAAACAAGCCCTCACAGCATATCTTGGCATTCAATATGCTGTTATAGCTAAGAATTTGCAAATGTTAAGGACTTTTCTAGGAAATGCCTTGCCTGCAACAACTTGTCAAATATATATGGCTTTACATTGAATGCAATGCAATGACTGTAATAATTTAAATTATTCTTTAACTGGACGTTCTGTATTCTTTGTTTTCATTTCAAAAGAGAGAAACACATCATTTGGCTACTCTCATTCGGTAACTTTAAGGTATTGAAATTTACAGCTATCATCTTTTAAAGTGACACTGATGTCAAAAACCTGTGGGTAATGAGGTAATATGTAGGTAATAAGGTGAAGTCTAGATATGTAGTGCTGTGCACCTAAAGATAGATGCTCTTTGCATCTTTATTTTATTGCTAAATAAGTGAGATGATTTTCAAAAATAGGACCCTGATGTACTCAGTGGTCATAAAAATCAAACCAATTATTTGTCATTTAATTGCTTTGAAGCTTATATTGGGTTGCATGTTTCTAAAAATTAGACTAATGGAAAAATTAAAGTCACCTGGGAAGTCTAAAGTAGGAAGACTGAGAGTTTTATCTAGACATGTGGTGTACCTACATCTCCACCTAATTTCTATTAGCCTCATAGAAGTAAAACCTATTAATAGTAAATAATGATTTACTAGTCCATTCCACTCCACCAGTCTTCAAGATATACATACACAATGTTGCCTTGTGCAAAACTGACATTTGCCAAAACCTGCCAGATGCAATATCTGAGTAACTATCCATTTTTTTCCTTCAGATCAGTTACGTCTGAACAGAAATAATCAAGGTGGTGGCAAGTATTGCTAAATCATGTTTTTTTCAAGTGCTGTCCCTTTACTGTGCTCTTGCCCTCATGCCTGTTAATAGAACCTGCCGTCAGTGCAGTTTGCATGTGTGTAAAATCTTTCCAGCCTTCCAAGGTTTGTACCTTTGGATCTCTACTCAGCATCTGCTGACGTGAGTGGCAAAATTGGTTTTTGTTTTAATGAGACAGTACCAGAATTGAAGTTTAACTATTAGATGCTGAGAATAGGGAGACCATTATGGATGAAAAATAGATGGGTAACAAGTAGAGAGGTGATACTTTATCTGCCTTCTCTCAAACCATGCAGCCAAAGTTTCCAGCCAGGAAGGGGCGGCTCTTTACATGAGGCTCTAGTGTGAGTCAGATTGTTCACTTTGCACATACAAAGCTGGAATGAAGTAGAATTGCAATAGATGGCTTGGCTCTGAGTGATGGTTGTACTAAATGAAGATCAAATAAATAATATTTTTAGTTCAACTCTAATGGTTAAAAGTCCCACTGTGACTTAAATTTTCCAGGAAAACAAACAGAGGTAAAACCAGCATTAGTTGCAATCATGAAGAAAGTTTTCCAGCAAAAAGAAAATTGAATCAGAAATATATTTCCCATAATAGTGGTTTCTGAAGTAATAGAGGTTTTTCATTGTTTTCAGTTAAGCTGAAGCAAAAGCCACAATGCAGCTATTGCAGACACTGGAAGGGTACCAAAGACCACACAAAAGTGAAAGATGACTGTTATGTTTTAAAACAAACTGTGGGAAGATGTGAATATATAAAAAAGTTATTAGAAAAAAAGAAAAAGCACCTTACAGTTAGGAAACTGATAAGAGACTTATGCAGGATCTGAATCCAAAACTTCGATAAAGACTCTTAGAAGAGTAAAAGCTAGACTTTGATGAAGCAATTACATTTGTTCGTGTGCATGTCAGCACTGACTGTCTTTCAAGTAGGCAGATAGTGCTCTGATGCACTGCACACAATGGCAAATTCAAAATACCACAACAGAACAGAGACAGAAAGATCTGAGAAGTTCAAAGATGGCATCCAGAAAATCCTGTCCAAAGAGCTCCACACACAAACCACAACAACTTCTAACATTTGGGAAGCAACGAAAAATTACATCACTTCGCTGGAACACAGTGAGCAGCCAAGTCAAAACAAAGACATTGGCACCAGCACTGCTACCTCAGTGGAATTACACATAGAAAAATCAGGTGGTGTTGCAGTAAGTGATGGCTGATCTCTCAACCTGAAACAACTCATGCATCCATAACTTCAACTTGTAGACCAGCATGGTTCATAAAATGGGGCCCTAACACTGAAAGGAAAGCAATGGGGTACAGAAAGGAAACTAATTCACCCTAAAAAACCCAAGCAACCAACCAACCAAAAAACATTTAGACAGACATATTTTCTCCCTCTCCTCTCTTATTCCCCCGATAAAAGTGCAACATTTGAAAATGGAATTTTGGAAGGGATATAGAGACTTCAGGTAGGCACTCCAGTCTCTGAACAGGGAAACAAAGTTGAAAGATAGAATATCAATATCAGTCCAGTAAAGTCTTGTTTGATCTCAGATGAAATCTGCATTAGTGATTTCTAGAGGTAAAGTTCAATGTCAAACACAAAAGAAAACACCCAAAGTGACTAGCCAAAGATGTCAGGGACAGTGTTTTCTGAAACTTTACTATCACTCTAAGGGGTTGTTCTTGGAACTAGGTGAGTTTTTTGTAAGAACACCTCAGGTTTTAAAGGAAAATACATGGAAAAGAGCACATGAAGCTTAGGCAGAGTTAAAACTCTAAGAGAGTTAAAACTCTAAGAGAAGGGCCAGAGATATTTCAGCATTTCCTCAGAGGAACATTAGGAAACCTTTTATTTCATATGCAAAACTGTAGGTTAATTCAATGGAGGAAGCACATTTTGGAAGAAAATTTGGAATAGATTAATTTACTCTGCCTGAGAGAAATTGTCTTGGACTAGGATTCTTATTTTTACTATATGACCTTACTAAAAAAGTAACATATTAATGCATGCTTATGTGTAACATATTAACTTCTCCTATGTTACAGACTTTATGTAATATTGAAAATCTTTCAGTGGATCTAAGCAGTCTGCAATGAAGTACAAACTTGAAATACTGTAGTGCCATAAAGTGACTACTGATAAAGGCTTTTGAACCAGTTTAATACACCATACAGTTAAAACACAAAATGGTTTTACTAGTGCCAGATGGCACATACCCTGGATATTTAGCTTCAGTTTAAAAGTCAAAACAAGAACTGCTGCACTCCTGGACACTTCTGTCAGAATCATCAGGAATTTCTAACAGACAAAAAAACCAAAAAAAAAAACCAAGAAGAAAATCAACATGATTTGGTGTCTCAAGTGCTACCATCACATCCAGAAAACAGTGCAATGCCACCACAAAAACTTTTTACTAGCAGGTCTGCTTTCACAGAGTTACATTCTTGGCCCTAACTTCAGCCATTTGAATTTCACTCTGTGATTTTTAATTTAAATAAAACCCAGTCATCTGCTGTCATCCTGTTTATAGCAAGACCTTGCTAAGTGAATAGATAACAGCTCAGTAGGAGATCCTTTGGTTAAATGTACTTTATATACACATGGGTAGGTCTCCTTCAAGCTCCACAATTTAATTTACTCCACACTACAGTCATTCAATCTGATCCCCACTCAGTTACAGTGCTTGTCAGGGTAGCACTGACAATATTTCCATGTTTTTCAGAACTGCTAATCTACTCACATAATACCTTACAGATTTACTGAGGCTGCTTTTTCAATATGACCTAAGTGACTGTACCTGTGGGAATGCTTGAAAAAATTATAAACTCTGCACATTTTTCTGTTTAATTCTAACTGGATTTGTGAAAAAGTGTTCTTTCTTGATTATTTATCTTAATTCCTAAGGTATTTGGAAAGGATTTATTTTAGTATCACACATCTTTGTTACGGTAATATTGTTGCTTTTATTTATGAAAGCTGTGAAGAATCACTCAGGCAACAGCTAAAATTGTTCATGTGTTTATCTTTGATTTGTTAATCTACTGGTAGATACTAAGTTGTTTATTAGTAGTCATAAGTCATAGGACTGCCCATCATTTCTGTTAAAAAGTAGAATAGGACCCTGTGGCACCAGTAGTACAAATTTTACATTTCAAGGATTATATATGCTTTAACTTCTCATTAAGGTTGCTTTCATGGGTCTTGGTAGTGAATTTGCTTCACCTGTCCTGCCATCTTCATCGGTCTTATATTTCCAGCCCACAAAACACTGTTGCCATATTTATACAATTCTTCAGATTCATGCAATCTATTTTCTACAGTTGCACATACAATTATGAAGTTCAAAGAGTGCACTAGTCTTCCTAAAGGAATATATTCTTTTAAGCTGTGACAGTGTTGTCTTTTTGGTAGTTTTTTGTCTTGTCAGTAGATTACATGTAACATATAAAACATATGGCTAAACCGTGCTCCCTCCTGGGGTGCATGATCATAGAGACAAAGAAAAAATGCCACTGTTAAGCAACACATGTTTTATGTATGTTTTGTGGGGAGTTGCATTAATCTTACATTTGAATCATTGATGTGATGTATGTGTATGAGTGGGAGGGGAACCAAATGAAGGTAAAACTCAACAGCTGTTCCTCTGTCAACTCAGAACAACTTATTTGGGAAAAAATGGAAATATTATGATCAGGAAACGTTGGCACATATGGTAACCACGAGGTTAAAGAACATGAGCTAACATATTTTATCAGGGTTTGCTAAGCAGTTTTTTCAGGAGAATTTCTTCTCTTTCTGAACAGATCATGGTCCCTGCACCCTCATTTCAGTTAAGGAAGACAATTACTTCAGTGACTGAATGGAGACGTTGGTAGTTGAATTATGGGAAGCAGTTTGTCCATCCTGTAAGGATTTCTGAGATTTAAATATTTTTCACAAAGTCAGAACCTAAAATTTCACCCTGGGATAATGTAAATGTTTTGTTACAAATAAACATTATAAAATGTATTATTTTGTTGCAATTCTTCATTTTTACATTTTAAAATGTTATGTGTTTTGAAACAGCTACTCAAATTCAAACTATAACTTTTAAAATCTAGAAATATCAAACCTGCAGTCAATTTAATGTTTTTTTTTACTTTAATCTTTTTTTCACATTGAGTTTGGTTTCAGATGTCTTATCAATATACCCTCAGATGATAAACAAAAAAATAAATTACAAAGAAATAAATTACAAAGAAATAGATCATACAAAGTATTGCAAAACGTATATAACCCCGTATCTTGAAGAAATTTGCAAAGCAATTGAAATCATGAAGAATGCTAATGCTCCTGGATCCAGCAGAGACATTTAAATTTGGAGACATGAATCATATTTAAATATGTAGTTAATTATACAAATTCTTTGGTGACATATAAAAAACTGAATGGTAATTATAGCTCATTACTATCTACATCAGTAAAGGCAACAATTCAGATTTGGCAGTTACCTCTCACATCAGCATGCATGGTGTTGGCAGCCTATGCAAACAAGATGAACTCAAGAGTTCATCACTCGCTCCACAACTCCATCAGCTGTAAACTATTAAAGTAGTGTGTGATCTGAGTTACAAAGTACAGCTGATGGACTATTTGTAGTTAGTAGTTGCAGAGTAAACAGAACTGGATTTCTAATACTGTCCATAGTCCATATGTGAAACCATTACATGTTATCAGTAGAACTGGAGTCTGGCTACTGCCGTCTAATCTGTAATTCCAATACAATCCCTAATCTAATCCAGTCATAAATTACATTCATGTGACCAAATGTTAATCTCTCTGGTGTAGAATAAGTCACTGGAGGGTAGAGTGATGTCTACGTAACCTGCTATAGACATCAGTGTAAAGATACGATGAATAATCTTTTGGCTTCATCAACTACATTTACTGGACAAAATTTGCTGTTTAAAAAACCATAAAATGTACTTTTACTATGTCTGTCTTTGGTCATCATACACAAAATTTTTGTATGCCTCTCCTGTTACCTGTGATACGAAACAGAATTGTGTGACAGCTCAGCTGCTATGTCCTATTAATGGGATCCCAACATGAGATATCAGTTCTGTCATTCAGGTACATTTGTAGTAATTTGGAAACCTGATGGACCTGGCAGATGCAACAGAAATCCATGAGGTATGATCTTTTATGTGCTGAAGAATACATTTTAAAGAGCTTACAGGGGAGAACATGCATGACTAAGGCAGTTAATTTGTGGAGCAGATACCCACAAAACCATGATGACAAAAAAGCAAATCAAGAATGTATATAGGAGACTGCAAGAAGAATCAAGAAGTAAAATTGGCAGCATAATATTGCAAACTATCAACTCAATCATACACATGGAACAGAAAACACCAAAATGCCTAAGCCATTGCTGCATGATCAACTGAGAAAAAGAACACAGAATCAAAGGGAACATATGAAGCCTAAACAAAAATAATATAAAATGGGAATCAGTACCAGGGAAATGGCAGCAGATTGACCCCACCAGCACAAAAACATCAAACTTGAAGGAGCTCATATTGAAAAACAAAATCCAGACAAAGTGGCAAAATTTGGTTTTCAGCTGGGAAGGATTTGTGGAGGGGGAAAAAAAAATATCATAGTAGATTTTGTGTGTGTTTTTCCTGTGTTTGCATGCTAACTCAACAGAAGTTTAAGGGATCAGTATAGTAGAAACAAGAATGTTACAGATTAATCATTACTGAGACAATACAAGATGAGGGGATTGCATGGTCATGTGTTGGATTACAGACAAAACACCCATTATCTTGTAAAGGATTTTTTAACTTTCCCCAACTTACAGCCTTTGTGTTTAGCCTGAGTCACTGTATGCCTGTCTCTGAAAGCTTTGGGCTAACCAGTGGAATACCCACCACAGGCTACTATGAAGGATGCAGAAACCCACCTGAATTTTAAACAGCATTATGCTGTTAGTCAAAAGAAATTTCAGAATGATTAGGGTTGGAAAGGACCTTAAAGATCATCTGGTTTCAGCCCCACTGCCACAGGCAGGGACACCTTCCACTAGACCAGGTTGCTCAAAGCCCCGTCCAACCTGGCCTTGAACACTTCCAAGGATGGGGGCAGCCACAGCTTCTCTGGGCAAACTGTGCCAGGGCCTCACCACCCCCATAGTGAAGAAGTTTTTCTTAATACCTAATCTAAATCTCCCCTCTTTAAGCTTAAAGCCATTGCGCCTTTTCCTATCACTACATGCCCTTGTGAAAAGTCCCTCTCCAAATTTCTTGTAGGTCCCCTTTAGGTACTGGAAAGGTGCTCTAAGGTCCCCCCAGATCCTTCTATTCTCCTGGCTGAAAGAGCCCAGGTATCTCAGCCTGTCTACCAAAGAGTGTTACATGTTGTAACAAGCTCATATGAGACTTGCAGTTGCAATTTTTCATGCCTTCATGTTGTTGCCAACACAGAATCACAAAAAAAAAAAAAAAACCCAAACAGTAAGGTTTACAAAGTTTAGAGAAACTGAAGTAAAGAGAGCTTTAAAAAGGAGCAAAGGTTTCAGCAGCTTTAGAGGTTCCAGTGTTCTCTGATTACATATGTAGCTGATAAAGAATACACTGGGGTTTATTAATCGGCTATTTTTAGTCATATGTTAAAGTCATAGTAGCCACACTGCTGCTGGTTGCAGCAAATAATGTAAACAGCAAGTCTGGGGTTCAATAAATCCTACTTTTCTGGGAAGGCAGTCACGTATTTGAAAAACTTCTGGCCTATTCTGTTTGGTCTAAGCTTTTGGGTTCACACAATATCCTGCTTGTTTTTCAAGCAAGATACTTTCCTGTATGTGGACATTCTGTGTTATGGATGGTTATTAATAACAGATCACTAATCTCTGGAACTCAATGATTATTTCAACCCAGAACACCCACTTTGCCCTTCAAAAGCCCAGCTTTCTCTCAATAATAAACATCCAAAATAACAACATAATTGAGTGACATGCAAAGGAATTATTTATGTAATGGAGACATCTTGTTCTCATAAATTATTGAATAAGAAATAGCTGACAACCTGTTGAATTTTCCTAGGGCTGTGCTGAGTTTCTCTTTATCAACTTGATATATGATTTATGAAAGTAGAAGCATCAAGGAAAAAAAAAAAAAGGTAAAAGAACCTGGCTTGCATGCTAATAAAGAAACTTCAGTGAAACCAATATTTAGAACTTATAAATTAGGTCAAACTATTCAGAGTTTTGTTGTTGCTGCTTATCTTTTTCAATGTTTCAAACATAATATTTCCCCAAGCTGTTATATGTATAAAAAAAGAGAGAACTCTTGAAAACCAGCCTTTTTCTGTGCTCATTTGGTGATTCAAGATGCTAAGGGATTATGTTGGACACTATGCTAATGTTCCTCTTTCACTCTTATTTCTCCTCGATTTCACCCACAGAAATGTTGTCTGTAAGCTATCACCTTTGAGCCTAAAGCAATGATATAACAAATTCCAGGCTAAGCACAACCAAATGTAGCTCTCCGAATGCATGAACACTGCATTTGGAACTGTTCAAATAAAATTTAAAACCCTACAGTATTAGAAGAGTGGCATGACCTTTAAAATTTGATATATTTAATATTTATAAACCCTCTTGCATGTGGTGTTCAGAACACTATTTTATCTCATGGCAATATTACACCAATGTCCTTCCATATGCTTGCTTATTTGGCTTCTAAAGAAAATTACAGCACTAATGCATGCCATAAAATACTTGTGTTCTTTAATTGATACAACAGAAACCAACAATATTCATGACTGAAAGCAAGTTCTAAAGGAATAAACAAAACCTCACGATTTAGAAGAAACTTCAGATTTTACAAGTACAACTTTGTGACCTTAGGCTGGTTATTTTCTACTGGCAAAAATAAGTTGGAGGCAAGTGAATGATATTGACTGGACTTTTCAACAGTTATTTGTCCTTGCTGGACATCTACCTGGAACTCTATGTTTCTATATATTACTGTAAGAGGAGTTGTACTTTTTAAATACAGAAGCAATATACAAGGGAAAATGCCACCTGTGTTTTCAAGGCTGCATAGGTGAGAAGAGAATAAGTACCTTGTCCTATTGTTCCACTTGTATTTGGAACTGAGATGGCTGAAGTTTAGTGTGGACACAAACCCAGTAAAGTGATGGTGGGCTGGAGATAATAAGAGTCAATGAAGATGATTTCTTAGAGGCTCATACTTGAGAAAATCCTCACAATTAATTGCAAAAGCTCATAGCCTGCCTATGAGATATAGGGGCTTTGGAAGAAGCAGTTTATTTGGGGATAGCTTTTCTGTGTAGAGAAATACAAATAAATAAAAAAAATCGCATGCTACACCAACCTTATATTGGATTTACCACTGAACAATTTTGCACAGGGGATACAGAGTAAATACTGGGACATTTCAAACTGAGTGCATAATTGCCCATGTTGCACTCACAGTTGCCTGTACTGCATGTAAAAAGATATGGCTTGGAGAAAAGTAATCCAAGGCACTCAGGTTTTATTTCATTGTTATAACTGTATTACTTTATAATCAGTAAAAGTAAAAAAACAATTAAGGCTTTGAATATAGGTATTTTTATACAGCAAGATAAATGATTAGCTGAGTGAATCAAACCCCTACACACAATCCAGCAGCAGCAGGAAAAACAAAACTGAGATTCTTCTGCATCTACAAGAAGGAGCCCTCACTTTCTTGTGCACTGCTTTCTGCATTGCCGTCTGTGTGATGGCCAGTAACACTGCCAGGTATCTAGATTATTTAGTGAGCTCTAGGGGTAGGTGAAACTTTGATGCTGGCCTCTTTATCAAGTGATAAGGACAGCACTGCCAAGGAAGAAGCTACATTCAATAGCAGCTTTTCATGTGGAACAAGGGGAACAAAGAGAGGGTCTGCAAAGCCTTACAGTTTACAGTCTGGGAAGTGCAAAAGCCATGAAGAAATGAAATACATGAGAAATTTAACAGAAAAGGGAGGGAAGTCAGTAGCTGCCTTTGGGTCTTAGCAAAAAAAGCCAATGTGCAAGCTAAAAATAAAAAAATTTAAAAAAAGTTAACAGAGAAATGAAGAGGAACTGATGGTTGTGGTTGATTTTGTCCATTTTGGACAGCAGTCCATTTATCTGAAAAAGTTGGAAGGGAACTGTTTTAAGCTACATAAAGTGCTCTGGCCTCCTCAGCAGGGCTGGGCATGGTGAGGGTAGTGTAATTTGTTTCTGTCCCTCTGCCTACTTATGGGAAACTAAACTATGAAGAGGCATGAGATAATCAGAACTACTTCTAGTGTAAAAACTGGGCCAGGTCTCAAACATTAAATGAAACAAATCAGTTTCTGTGGCTCAGACTGATTGCTGAACAGGAGTGAAATGGTACCCTGAAGGGAAAAATGAAGCAATTGAATAACTTACTATTTCAGTCTGAAGCTTATCAAAGGTAAGCAACATCCTGACACTGAGGTCATACCAGGCAACAAAAATGCTACAAGAAATCAAACTTACTGTAGCAAGGCATGGTAAATCAGAGTCCACAAGGGAACAACAAGGAACTGGGTAGGCTGTAGCTTGCAACACAAGTCAAAACAATGTGAACATTTGGAAAATGGGGTGCACTGTCTTACTCTGTAGGTTTGCAGTGCCAACCACAGAGTCCTGTCAAGAAGGAACCTCTGCTGGGGAAGTCTCAGATCAAAGTAATTGTAAAAAGGTTTGACATCTAAGGAAGCCAGAAGCCAGGGCAGTCAGAGAGGCTCTGGTCTCCTGGATTTACACACCCTGAATGAATACCTGGAAAATAAGTGAGCAGTGGGGTAAGCCAGTTTGTTTGGAGTTCAGAGTAATAAGCAGAAATACCCAGAGTCTTTGATCAGTTTGATAAAGAGGAGGTGCAGCCCTAGGCTTTTCTGCAGGTTCATGTTGTTTTCCAGAATTAGGATCCTACATGACTTAAGTCAAAGGATTTTTAGTTTCATGGAGCAAAATGGACATTCTGAAGGATACAGCTGTATTACTGTAATTTTCCTGAAGAGAAATGATGCACCTAAGACTGTGGTAAAATAACAGTAAGAATAGCATCTAGCTATAAACGGGGCTTTTTCATGCTACAATGATGAATGGAAATACCTGTACAACATTACCAAATTCCTGCTTACTTCAGCAGCAGCAGTACTGATTATTGATTAAGAAGATAAATTAATTGATAGATTTAAAAGAATTATTTATTTGGTAACTTGTGCCATGAATCTAATGGAAAAATATTTTCCAGTGCATTATTCCTTGATTTTCTGTAGCGCTTGGCTTTGATAGTTTAATTTTCTCCTATACATGAAATGAGAACATAAAAAGTGACTTAATATACAGATTTGTGTTGTCCACCCTATATTTAACTTTGCATAGAAAATTTGTACGTTGAAGTATGTGATTGCTATAGAGAGCCCTTCATGAGATGCTGTAAGCATATAAAAGAGAAACCGTTTGCAGCATATTTACTATTTTAGCAAGAAATTGTTAGTTACATTTTTCTAGTCCTTTGTAGTTGCTTTAATTTACATGTAAGTCAGAGCTAGTATAAAATATAGTAAGATTGTACAATGAAGTTATAGCATGTTGTTTTTTAATTAATAATCTTATAAAATATGAATTAGCATGGTTAGAAACTCACTTGAAATCTAATTAACTTGCCTTAGCTATCTCGTTAGATGCCTGTAATACTAAAATATTTTTTACAAGGTTAACATATTAATAAGATTGCGATTATACATTTTTGTTCATTTAATTATATTGCAAAAGTTAGTTTGTCCTTAGATAAACATTAAACATCAATTCAATGAGCTGTCCTTTAGCAAATCATTTGATTGCTGACATACAAAATCTAATTTAATTCCAAATTATAAGTAAGTACTTTTAGGCTTAATGTTCATTTCTCATTTTAGTGCCGTAGCATATAAAGAGTCTTAAATACCTTTTAGATATTTTTAAAGAAGGAAGCAAATGGTTGAAGAAGAAAAGGCATTTGATTCACTTTCTTATCTTGGAGGGAAAAGTAAGGACTCTGCTTTTCTAGCTCCGTATTTAGTGACAACCAGGTCTGCACGTACAGGTGGAGTGAATCACTCATTATTAAGGAGAGGCTGGGAATACTAATCTCTTACTCCATTAAAGCATAAGCAATTATAGTGCATCTTGTTCCCGGAAATTGTTTCCCATAACCTCTGTGAGAACCACTGAGCATAATTATCCTGTGCTTACCAGAGAGCTGAAAGAGTTTCTAAGACATGAAACATGTTCTTATGTAAAAACATGGCATCTTTATATGTGATATGTGACTTTGAAATAGTGAAATATCATATGTGCGATCTTTAAAAAATAATAATTTTAAGGAGTTAAATGAGCAAGCATTGTACTAAGGTGATTGTTACCTCCTCCTTCACCCCCTGTGAGACTGATTACAAGGGGTATTCTGCTGTCTCACTGGAAGTTAACAGGTTTTATGTAGCTCCAAGGACAGAAATAGTACCTTTCCTTGGAATTCCTAGAGTTGAAGGATTTTCATACTAGAAAAAGGTACTTCACAGTACAGATACTTCTCACATTTTTTTAACTAGTTCTCTCAGGGACATCCTGAACGTTACTACAAATAAAAATGTGCTCTAGGACACAGTCATTAACTGTATGTAATCAACAGGAAGAGAAACCTAGAAGAACTTATCTTTATGTGTTAATGAAGCTGTGCTTAGTTTTCCACAAGAAATTAGAGGAATCCTTTAGTGAATACTATCACTGTCTATGATTTTGTAATAGATTAAACTGGTCCTCTGATTTACATAGCTTCTTTGATTTTGCTGCAGCCTATTTGTCTCATGGATCATTCATTACTAATTTTTCAGATCTATATTTCCTATGGTGATTTTGCCCCCAGTCACACCTGTAAAATTTACATGTGCAGTTTACATGTGCTAACTTATAGTATGAACAAGAAATAAATGAATTGACTGTTCCATATTTTTTTTTTTGCATGCTTACTTTTAGGTTTTCAGTAAGAAACTGTTTCTAGTTTAATGACGTTGTTATTTAAATGGTTCCAGAGTACTTATTTAATAAAAATAGTAATTTAAAGCAGAATTAATTTTCCATTAGAGAGGATATATTTTTGTAATTCCTTGTAATAGTTATTTTCTGTTTTCAGAATCAATCTATCTTAAGCATTTATATATCTTACAGGAAAAACATATAGACAATAAAGAAAATTATTATTCTCAAATTTTATTTTAAGGGCTTGCAAAACTAAAGTGCACAGAAAATTACTGGAGTTTTTTTTTTTTTTTTTTTTTTTGCTTTTTGTATAAGTAACTATGAGTTGTGAGGAACAAGATAAAAGTAAGCTCATAAACTATAAATCTTTAATATTACTGCATAGTAAAATGGTTATACATAATTCTGTGCAGTTTATCTAGAAAACCTGATTAAGGTATACTGCAAAACGAAAAAGCTCATGCCTAAAAATTTATGGGATTATATGGGGACACACTGCCTAAATTCCCCTGTAGCACCAATTCCACGCAGAAAAAAATGGTGCTGGTTGACTGTGTCATTGCCATAGTTCTGTGAAGGCAAGTCACAAAGCTGTATGTTCCAGTTAGTATTTTTGCTTGCAGTAATGCATTATGTGTAAGTATAGGTACTAATTTCACTAGGAGAAAGGCTTGACCTTTTGGAAAATAGGCTTAGCCCTAAACCAGCTAAATTTTGATAGAAGCCATGGATGAAGATCTGTATGATAGCCGTAACTGACAGCTGGATCCTCCCTATCATTCAAACCCTGTGGTGTGGCAATTCAGTACAGTAGTGACATGTTGATCATGTTGATGTTCCTAGGAATGTTATTTTAGTTAGGACAGATGGATCTTTTTCTCCTACATAGCTAAAGACTGAACTCTAAGGATTTCTCATTCTGCATTTCAGAGCAAGGGAACTGAAAGGACACATTCCCCAGTAAGTAGATCACACTCATGAGTAATTCACAACTAGCATGAGTATCCACATTTTTCTTCCACAGTGGTAAATAAATGTCCTAAAAAAGATGATTGGGTAAATAAAAAGTGGAGGTAGAAGCAGCCCAAAATATGGAAAATCTTAGTCCAAACCAATCTCGGCCTCAGAAGTGCAGTTTACTTCACATGATCAGCTCAGCATTTATAGAGATTTCTCTATTTCAAAATGTTTTGCATCTGAAAAGGGAGGACTACACATATCAAGCAGACGTAGGCATGGTGTGGAGGTGGCTCAGAATATGGGAAAACTTATGGATCCTGAAGTAGGGAATAAAGCCAGGATACTGAAGGTACCCTATATACTTGATGAGCTGAAAGGTGGCTTATATTTCTGTTCTGATCAGCAAACTATAATTTCCTCTAGCTTCATCTCATTTACCAATGTGTTGCTAGTTGATCTTTGACTTTGTACTGCAGGTAAGCACAATTAACTCAACATGTTAACATCTTATTGTGTTCTCTGAGCTGTATTTGTGTGTTTCATTGCAATTCTCTAAGATACAACAATTAAATAAATTAGTCTTGTAGATACAGAGATACATTTCAGGTCCAAATGTGATTTAGGATTTCATTCAGCATAAACAGTCTGTAAAGATACCTTACAAATGTGACAGTATCTGATCCTGTTTTTGGAACTAAATATGTTTCTAACCAAGTAATTCTAAATATGTATGTAATTTTTCTTAAATAGGCCTAAGAAACTTGATCCTTATTATATGGAAAGAATGGACATGTACATCCTAGAGAATAGTTAGTGACTATACCGCCTTTGAGCATAAATTTTCAAGTGATAATATAAAGAACATTTCATTATCTGTTCCATAATTAAGAGGAGCTAATATAAGTGGCACAAAATTTACTTTTCCATCTGTCTTTAGTCATTCTTTCATGTTTGTCCCATGGGACATGTCATTTTTTTAATACTTTGGTTTCTTCTTTTTTTTAAGTCCACAAACTAAACCAGACATATTTCTTGTATTATTTTCTAGACCTTATCATGATCAGAGTACTTCAGCCTGTGCCAAGTGCTTACATTTATGATAAACAGATTTTCAGAATTATTTTTAGAAAGGCAAAGGAAGAAAATAATAAGATGTGGCCTCTCCAGCAATCAAAATCTCATTTGACTAAAGAAGGGAAAAAACAGTTGTTTTGTGAATAGCCTTCATCTGTTCCCCTTTTGATCCAAACTGTGTGCTGGTTTTGAAGTGTGTTCTTACAGTGAAATTCATAAAAAAAAAAAATAAAATAAAAGATTCCCTTATCTCTGGTCCACATAACCTTAAAAACAAGCGAAAGTAAATTATTAATTAGGGACTACAGTCTCCTCCATTTGTTCAAGAAAGTTACTCCTTACAAGTAGCCCTACCTAAGATTAATTTACAAGGTACATGTTCTATATGGTACAAGTGAAGGGGTAAAAACCTTATCTTAAAGATATTGTGGCTCACATCCTGTGATGACGGGTAGCATTTGTACAAGAAGCCTACTTAATTCCACTAAGGGTGATGGTGAAAGTAGCTGGTCACAGTTAGGTGCATGATAGATTATATGATAATTCATAAAACAGCCTGAGTACCTCTCCGGAACTCATCTCCAAGTTTTAATTTTTGCATATTCTCAAAATTTCTACCCTTAGCAATTATAACTGTCTAAATTAATGATTCAAAACTGCCAGTAAAAGCAATGCGTAGGTATTGGTCCTTTTGGGTATGCAATCATCTTTGTAATTATTTATTAAGTAATTGCTGCACAGCTCTCTTGATCTGAAAAGAGGTTAGATTCTAAAAGAAAAAAAATGTTAAGGAAGGCTGGTACTTTAAAAAGCGTACTAATCACATAAGCACAACATGTTACAGCATAAGGAAAGACTGAGAAACACAATATGAGTTCAACTGGTTTCAGTTGTGTTTCTTCACTAGCCCCTGCACAAGATGGGAGCAAACAGTAGATATTAGCTCACATTGTGTAGAGGATTGTAAAGGAGTATTTCAAGCTGGTAGAGACAAAATCAGAAAGGCCAAATTACAAAAAGGATGCTTCTAGCAAGCTATGTCAGGAATAACAAGGACCACATTAGAAGAACTGTAATAGTAAGAAGTAAAAAGTGAGAAGAAAGTGTTGGCCCACTCCTTCTGTGAAACAAGGAAGCTGATTGCAGGTGATACCGAGAAGAACAAAATATTACAGTCTTTTTTGATGCAGTCTTCCTTAAAAAGGTCAATTTATAATTTGAGCATTAGTGCAGCTGATCGGAGAGGAAATCATAGAATCATATAATAGGGTTGAAAAGGACCTTAAGAGCAAGATCTTCGTTTAGAACAAGGAAGACAACATTTAGAGATTATCAGGACACTTATGGGTTTGTCAGATCTCTGAGCACACCCTCTTCCCCACCAGGAAAAAGGACCTGGGGCTGTCCCCACATCTGCCCTGCTCTCCATTGTAAAACCACTGGGGTATGAGAACTACCAGAGGAAGAATGAAGAACTTAAAAGACAAAAAAACAAACAAAAAACACCCCCACAACTCCAATCAAAAACACTGTTTCCTTTAGAGAAGAAAGCAGAGGAACATGGGAATTACAGATCAGTCACATTTTGATTCATTTTCCAGCAAAAATCTGAAGCAAATAACTGAACTCTATTTAAGCATGGAAAATAACAAAGAGCTAAATAAGAACTAGGATGGGTTTGTGGTATATAACTATATCAAATTTTCCTTTTTTTCAGATTAATAAATCTTGCTGATGGGAAAAGAACAGAAGCTTTCTTGGGGTTTGCTGCCATCGATAAGGCTTTGATACCATCTGAGGCTATGGAAACAGCTTTAAAAAAGTCTTTGAAATTTGCGCAACACAAGTTAGACAACAGAATACAAGGGATACTTATCTATCAATTCTCTATGAAAATAAAAGGAGGCTATCAGATGGGACTGTGCAGAATTAAACTGCATCCACTTCTATCCAATACTTTCACTAATGAAGTGGTATAACAGAAAAATATTGTTGTTAAATTTCAAGACAACATCTGACTGGGACTGTAAGGGTGTTGGAGGACAAAATTAGCATGCAACAGGGTAATTCTTGGTAAATTCCAGAAATAGGATGAAAATTTAGGCTGAATATCAATAAAGAAGTGTGTAATGAAAATCAGTTGCACAATAAAAGACATGGGAACAACCAGTCAGGGATCATTTTTTAAAATCATCTAGATTTAGAGGAGAGCACAAAATGAATCAAAAAGGTATTGCTCTTATAAGAAGAAATAAATTTATCTATGAGAAACCTGGACAAATCCTAGTTTTTAATTTTGCTTTAGGGAAGCTTTGGTTAGAGTGGTATGCAATCTGGGGCACTAGACTTCAAAAAAGATGTTCAGCGGTTAAGACAAGCCTGACAGATACCAATAAGAATCTTCTGATATTAAAAATTTGATCCCTTGAGAAAATACTTGGGTAATTTATTTGAAAAATTGTTAGAATGAAGAATAGAAATTATATTTTTTCAAGTGTATAAAAATCTACTACATAGGAGAAGGCAACATCTGTTTTCAACAACAAGGAATACTGGAGTTTCTAAAGCCTTGTATCTAGACTCAAATTAATACCAAATATAAACCAAAGGCTTATTCCTAGATGTTCTCTTAAAAATGTCCATCTTAAGTAAAGTTTGTCTCAGTGATGACAATGAAGCTACCTAGGAATTTCAACATCAGGTGACCAAGCCATTTAATCTCCTTACACCCTACAAACGGTAGTTATTGTCCAAGTCCATGTGTGTGTGTACATACATATAGATGCATACACATGTGCATGTATGTACACAGCTTATATGTACAACTGTACACTTTATGTATGTATATATGTATCATAAATATGACATACATACCAAAGCAGAGAGACATTCATGTATATACTGTCAGTATTGTCCAAAACTCAATTCAGAGTACTTAAATTGTCTTTTCCTCCAGCACTTAAAGGGTACATAAAGAACATCACTTGTAACTTAGGCAACTCTATTTTATGGTGTAACTATTTCTCCCTCCCCACAATATTTATCACTAAAATTATCTGCAAGCAAATAAGAACATACATAAGGCAATGAACACTTTCTAATCCAAAATCTCATTTGAATAATCTTTATTAATAGTAGAATAATCCTATTCAGAATTCATTAATATTTTTGAGACAGGTGTGGTAGGTTTTTCCTCTATAGTAAGCAAATTTGGTGGGAAATCACAGGTCCCTGTGCTACACGTGAATTAGTCACAAGAAAATTCAATGGCAAATTTGCTCTAAAGCCTGTCACAATTGCTAAGGACAATAGTTCTTTTGTTTTTTCAAAAGTGGAATCCTATTTTCCTATTAAGATTATATTTTATCACTTAGCACATAATTTGGTAGATTGTTATAAAGTCTCTCTTTTTTTTTTCATGTTCAATACATGGAACACATTACAAGACACTGGTGCATCTGTCTTTGCAATCAGTATATGCATGTCTGTCAAATCAACTTTCCAATGACTTAAAATGTTCTGAATTTCTTTTTCTGGTCATACACATTCATGAAGGCTGGCTCACTGACTTACCAGTCACTGAAGAATTCAGACTTAACATGTGCATTGTAAACTGAACTCCTCTGTTTTGTTGTAAAACTATGTTGTCCAAAAAAATTACCATTTCTGGCAGTCAAATGTATTAGAAAAGGAGACTGATATGTTAATTAAGCATGTTAAAACAACAAGGAAAAGAAATATCAGCCTAGGGAACAAGGAGGAATGTACATTCCTTAGTGTAGCTTAGGAGAATTCCCCGTTGTGTCTGTGTGGCTTATGTGTAAATGCATCCAAAACTCAAATCAGTTGTAATTTACAATTTTTTGCCAAAAGAAACAATAACTGCTAAAACATTTATTTTCCAGATTATTGAATATTTTCTCTCACACAAAAATAAGAAAAAGATATATATGGAAATGTTGGAAAGTTTAATTTCAAGTCAGTTAAAGATCATTCTGAGTTGTCATCATGTTTCCTAGGAAATGTAATTTAGTGTTACAGATTCAGCCATACCCTCTAACCAACATAAACAAACTTAAATCAGAGGGAAACCACATTGTTTCATGGAAGAGGTAGTCCAGGAAAAGCTGGCTGTAGAAGGGAAAGAGGGTTTGATGTAACACAGCAGTTTAAGTAGATAAAAGTAAAATTTAGATGAACTCAAAATGGGATTGTTTGACAAAACTTTAAAGGATTAAAATGCCATTGAAATCTACATTTCATTAGAAAAATTTCAAGACATAAATTTATTAACAAGATTCTTGTGGAAAATTTTAATTTCACAGTAATCAAAATATATTCAGAAAAAAAAAATCCAACCAATTGTTCAAAAATTTTGAAGGGAAAATAATTACAGCAGGATCTGCTAAAATTGTCCTAAACAATAGAAATAAGGTGATAAGGCAAAATGATGAATGAAATAGACTCTGAAATCTAAAATATTTGGTTAAAGACAATTATAATTCTACCCTGAGAGGTGTCCAAAGTGAACTTTCTTTAAAATTATCAGGGGTCCAGCTTGGACATTTTTCCGACAATGGAAAATATTAAACCAGCTGAACTGAGGAGCAGAGTCACTGACTGCAACACAGTCACGCCAGATGCACTCCGCTAAAAATGACAGGCAGAGGAAATGCTTCCTGCCAAACAAAACATGTTTCTGTAGAGGAACTGTGAAGAGAATTACTCCTATATTTTGTCTAAGCACACCACTGAAGTATCTCCTCAGGATTAGCAGGAAAATGCCCTCCTATGCCATCTGAGAACCTAGCTACAGCATAGGTGGTCACCTACTTGGCAGTATCAACATCTGAATGCCCAGATTTGTGACGTAATATGGAAAGCAATCATATCCTTCTGTAACCTAGACCACTGTTTTGAGTGGGCATTTTTTGGGCAACATCTATAACTTCTCCTAGCTAAAAATACAGCTTCAAATGACAATTTTACAATCTAAGTACTGCAGGTGAAATGATCATACCTGTATGTTTTTAGTAAAATAAATCGATAAGTCAGAATAGTTAATATAAAAATGACACAGAAAAATTCCTCCTTTGATGGAAAGTGTTTCTGAGTACAAAATGCAGTAAAAATGTTGTTTGATTTCTGTTTTGGTTTGGTTTTGGTGTTTTGTGTTGTTTGGATTTTTTTTTAATTAAAGAGAATGCTGTCGTCCTAATTTCTTATGCATTTTCATGGGCTTTTTTTGTGAACATAAAAAAATAGGTTAACTGAACAAGCAATTAACCCATATCTTGACCATTCCTGAGAGTGTAAATCTTTATTTCTCTTCACAAACTATGGAGGTAAAACCAGACTCCTTTCATGTTTATTTTTCACAGTGAGTCATCAGACAAACTCAACTTTGAAAGTGTAAACTAAAAAAAATCAGAAGAGAAGATAGAGCGTGGTGTTTCAGGCAGCCTTAAAGGGGAGAAGTATGTGTGTGAATGTGTGTGCCTGTCTGTGTGTCTGTACATGTAAGTGGAAAGGCGGAACTTTAAATATTTAACTATAGACAAAGTTCTGAAAAGTTGCACCTGCCGTTTACACAGGGAGACCTGTGTAATCCCTCATGGAAAACCAATTGCAACTCACAAGTCTGGAGTATATTTTGGCCATAAAGCAATTCTGAGCTGATACATTTACTGCACAGAATGGCTTTTAATTTCCAGCTCCAAAGCTGAATCCTCCTGTGTTAAAACCAAACAGCCATGATAAGATTATATAGTAATGTTATTACATCATAATTAAGATTGGAAAGTGGAAAATAAATTTACCAGCAGAAATGGAAAGTACTGGAGGCAGAAATTAATTCGTTAAGTTGGAATTTGACTAGGACATCAGGATTGAAATAGTATAAATTCTTTAACTACACTATACAGTTAAAGTGCAGTTCTCATTTAAAGGTTTCCATTTATGAAAAAGCCAAGGTCCCAAAAGTCTGGTAGAGAATTTATTGCTTATTCTACTGGAGAGACAAGTACCATATACTGAAACAGCACAAGTAAATCCTGAAAGATAGCAGTCACCAGACTTACCCTGCCTCAAGGCAGCTTGCCTTTTGAATCTAGTGGAAAGGCTTCATTTCACAGGGGGACTTATTCCTCTCTCATTTTATTTTCAGATCCTTTGTTTGGTGGCTGCATATGGGGACATTCAGTTGCCTCCTTTAAGCAATGAAGCTATGGGTCAGGAGTCTGCATTCTTAAATTATGAAGAGAAATTGTTGCAACTTTTTGAGAATAGACCTTTTCATATTTTGAAAACTTCAGTATGGTGTGAAGTAAACAGAGGATATGAAGTTGTTCCTCTCCACTGTGATACTCCTTTTTATAAAAGGGTTATGTTTGCTGTTTTCAAAGTTATCATCCTGGAAGGGGATAGGCAGGAAGAGACTACTAGCAACTGATTCTTGATATAGGTGAAAGCTAACTGTATTATCCCTTTGAAAATCTTTCAAGATCTAGTAAGGCAAATGTCTTCACATCTTGTGGTAACTGTCAGAAAAGTTGGAAGAACTAGGCTAGAATGGTATGAGGCATGGTGGGCATAAATCAGTACTGACAAGACATTTGTAGGTTCAGCATTTCATGTTCTTAAGCTCTTTTCCAAACACTGAAGACTGAAATTTTATTACCTTTTACAGAACTGCATAACCATAGAAGAGCTGAAGTTGGCAGGGACTTCTGAAGTCTGTATAATCCAAGACCTTATCCTCCTAGGGTACATCTTCCTTGCTCCAGACTTTCCCCTGGTGGCAGGGGCCTGTGATTCCCCTAGGCCAGTCGTAGTTGTAAAGACTGTGGCAAAGAAGATACCAAGCACCTCAGCCTTTTCCATGTTCTTCGTGACCAGGGTCCCTACCCCATTCAGCAGCAGGCCTGCTTTTTCCCTTGTCTTCCTTCTGCTGTGATGTAGAAGCCCCTCTAGCTGTCTTTCCCTCACCAGACTTAGCTACAGCTGGACTTTGCGTTTCCTGAACCCATTACTGAGTGTGTGAAAGAAAATTTCCTTGTTCAGCCTAATGATTCCAGAATCTGAGACGCTACGAAATCAGCTAAATTGATATCATCCAGGTTTCAGATCCAGCCAGGGTGAGACGACACTGAACTTTGTTATATAAACACAGGCTTGAACATAAACTGTTAAGGGATATAGGTGAAAAGAGAACTCATGGAAAACACCAGAAAACCAAATTTACTGTCCAGGTTGCTGCTACCCGAGGAACAGGAGGTTGCACAGCAGCTACTCTTGATGGAGCCTGTCCCTCTCTGGTAATGATGGTCTACTCAGTTCCTCCACCAATGCCAGGGATGGAGCAGTAGCCAGTGAGACTACCCAAGGTTTTGGCATAGTCAGAAAGTTATTTTGCTGTTTCTGACAGTCTACTGCTCTCCGTAACTCTTATTTGTAGGTAGTCAATGCCAGCCGAATAACTATGGAGACAAGTAAATGTGTGTGCAGGGAGAATTTAAATGCTTATAACACAAAACCTGGAAATTTGGATGTCATCATTGTCTTTTGATACCTAGAAACAACCTGAGTATGTTCCCCTCCTCTGCTGCAGCAGGGAATCTCACACTGAACAAAGAACTGCAAAAACGAGAAGGCAAAAACTTGGGATTCACATTACCTTTCAAGGAAGTGAGTAGTTCACCCTGCTGGGGAGGGTTTCTTACCAGCAAATTGGAACACTGCTGCTCTTGCAAATGGCACAAGCTCATTGGCTCACTTTTTTTCTGCAAAGGCAAACAGAGAGGTATGCATTCAGTTGTTCTGATCTGCTTCATGCATGTACTGGCATATGTGTTTTTATGTAACCTGTGGAACCAGTTTCCGTAAGAGTTCAAATCTGATTTTTTTTTAAGGTTTCCACACTGTAAACTAAAGCCAAAGACTGTAGCTCTTTTCCATTTATTTGAAAAAAAAAAAAAAAAAAAAAAAAAAGGAAAAAATCAGTCAAATCCCAAAAAAGCTAATTTAATTTTTGGTTT